>CAUYLG010024770.1:0-33237 GCA_963573385.1 Cacajao melanocephalus
CCATACTGCCCAAAGTAATTTACAGATTCAGTGCTATCCCCATCAAGCTACCAATGACCTTCTTCACAGAACTGGAAAAAACCACCTTAAACTTCATATGGAACCAAAAGAGAGCCCGCGTAGCCAAGTTAATTCTAAGCAAAAAGAACAAAGCTGGAGGCATCACGCTACCGGACTTCAAACTATAGTACAAGGCTACAGTAATCAAAACAGCATAGCACTGGTACCAAAACAGGGATGTGGACCAGTGGAACAGAACAGAGGCCTCAGAGGCAACACAACATATCTACAACCATCCGATCTTTTTTTTTTTTTTGAGACAGAGTCTCACTCAGTCACCCAGGCTGGAGTGCAGTGGCATGATCTCACCTCACTGCAACCTCCACCTCCCAAGTTCAAGCAATTCTCATGTTTCATGCTTTAGAGTAGCTGAGATTACAAGCATGCACCACCACACCTGTCTAATTTTTGTATTTTTAGTAGAGATGGAGTTTCACCATGTTGCCCAGGCTGGTCTTGGAGTTGTGAACTCAAGCAGTCTGCCCATGTCAGCCTCTCAAAGTGCTGAGATGACAGGCGTTAGCTACTACACTGGGCTTGATATCCTCTGTTCTTAAGGCTGTTGTCAGGATCAGAAGTGTAAGACTAAGAAACTCATTAATATTCAGCCATCCTGGCCCCCTAGGCATACTGTGAAAAAAATTTAGTGTGTGTGTGTGTTTGTATATATGTGTCTAAGTGTGTGTGCAGACTGCATCAGATGTGTGACCAAAGAGCTGAAAAATGGAAATCCAGACTTGTGTTCCTATTGTTGTGATTATAATGGAATCAGAAATGGCAAATTTTGAATGGATTTCTGGATGCTGCCAAGTGTGCAATTCCTTCAAACACATTGATCAGGATTGAATGAGTTCTAGTGTATTCCGTACTTAATGGATTCCTTCAGATTTTGGTGCAGATAGCTATGTATGGTATTCCAAACCTTAACACCTAAAGTAATAAACTAATGGTAACCTCTTAGTCATATGCTCCCATTTTTCCTAGTTCACTTTAATATTTTTGGACATGGTATATATTAAGCAGTTCAAACTATTTTAACTTGTCATAACATAGACTGGGTGGTTTAAACAGTAGACATTTATTTCTCACAGTTCTTGTGGCTGGAAAGTCTGAAATCAGGGGACCAAGATATTGTCTTCTGGTGAGGCCTCTCTTCTGGGCTCATCTTCTTGCTGTGCCCTCACATGGTGAAAAGAGAGAAAGAGAGAGAGATTTCTTATGTCTCTTCTTATAAAAGCACTAATCCCATCAGGAAGGCTCCATCTTCATTACCTCATCTAAACCTCGTATCTCCCCAAAAGGTCCTATTTTCAACAACTATCACATTAGTGGCTAAGGCCTCACCATATGAATTTTAGAGGAACACTATTCAGCCCACTGACGGGTATCATGAGGAATACTTCAAAAACTTAAGATTTAATGCTATAAAAATGTGACTTAATATCTTTAAATTGTTATATCAGGCAACTAGTTTTCCAAGCTTTCCCTAACCCTGTAGAGAGTGTCAGTTTATTCATCATGAAGAGGATAGGGGACAAAGTAAAACATGTTGATGCCTGCTAAACAATGTCAGCTGGATCTACAATCGACTAATTGAGAAAGAATTTTCAGAATGTTTTATTGAAAAGAAAAATACAAGCAAAGTATCTAATGAGCATTGTTTGTTTTATGAAATAAAACCAAAAGAAAATCATGAATGTGTTTTTCTATTTGGTTTTTAATGTGATTATATGAGTATGAAATATTATGAAAGAATAAACAATAGGGTATTAATATTGATTGCCTGTTAAGTGTAAGACAAGTGGCTTAAGCAGAAGGGAAATAAAGAATAAACAACAGAAAAAATTAAAAAATCAATATTGGCACACCAAATTTTGAAGATGTTCATAGGTAGAAACCAAAAATAACACAAGTAAGAAATCAGGAACAAAGATAATGAAGTAATAAATAGACATTCTTATTCATAGTGAGTGAAACAAACCCAGGTTGGAGCACACAACAGAGAAACCTGATACGATATGATGGTAGCAGAACTATTCCTTTAGCATCACTTGAAAAGAGAAATCATCATTTCCTCATGAAAGGAAACAGTCTGATAACAGGAGCTATTGTATAATCCTTATATCTGCATATAAATATGTGTGATAAGCTGTACAGTTTTAAAGTTTACTAATAGTCTGTCTTATTCTAAAAAGATTTAAAGTGATTTATCTAAAAGATATATAATAGGCTGGGTGCTGTGGCTCATGCCTGTAATCCCAGCACTTTGGGAGGCCAAAGTAGGTGGAGCACAAGGTCAAGAGATCGAGACCATCCTGACCAACAAGGTGAAGCATTGTCTCTACTGAAAATACAAAAATTAGCCAGGCATGGTGGCATATGCCTGTACTCCCAGCTACTCCGGGAGGTTGAGGCAGGTGAATCGCTTGAACTTGGGAGGAGGGAGACAAAGGTTGCAGTGAGCTGAGACTGCACCACTGCCCTTCAATCTGGTGACACAGCGAGACTCTGTCTCAAAAAAAGGTACATAATAAAGCACAACAATTTAACATAAAAATGTAGGAGCAATAAGATAGTGGAAACTGTGAAGAAAAATGGATTATGGGTGAGATTAGTGGTTAACATGCACACTACGAGATCTTTTAATGCTTCTTAATGTTGGGTCATAAATTTGAATCTAAAGTCTCTGTCATCAGACTTCCCCATGAGAGCTGTGAGGGAAGCCTTGTTGATCAAGTATAGCTGAGTTTATTGATCTTACTGCAGTAAGAAAGAACACCACCTTAATAGATCCTTAGTAGTGTCTCAAAAGGAAAACATTAGGGACAGGTATGTATAGAACTCCTGAAAATGGGGACGGAAAATTTTTAAGATGGGTATTGCATGTGAGACTGCCTTGTACTTGGTTTAACACTCTCTTGTTGCCATTTTTAAATTCTTAATTTGTCTTTGAACTTGTGCTAAGTGAAGAGTAATGAGAGATGAGCACATTTGTAAGCAGAAGACGTATACACAGTGTGTATATCTATCTTCGTTGCCACTTCACTTGCAGAGATGTTCATGATGCCCTGTGAGTAAAGAATTCCTATTGTATTAGTTCGTTTTCATGCTGAAAAGGACTTACCCAAAACTGGGAACAAAAAGAGGTTTAATTGGACTTACAGTTCCACATGGCTGGGGAGGCCTCAGAATCATGGTGGGAGATGAAAGATACTTCTTTTTTTAAATTTTTTATATTTGTTATTTGTTTTTTTTTCTTTATTTATTATACTTTAAGTTCTGGGGTACATGTGCAGAATGTGCAGGTTTGTTACGTAGGTATACACATGCATGGGTTCGCTGCTTCCATTACCCTGTCATCTACATTAGGTATTTCTCCTAATGCTCTCCTCCCCAGTCTCCCCACCTCTGCTATCCCTCCCCTAGCTCCCATCCCCCAACAGGCCCGAGTGTGTGATGTCCCCTTCCCTGTGTCCATGTGTTTTCATTGTTCAACACCCACTATGAGTGAAAACATGTGGTGTTTGGTTTTCTGTTTTTGTGTCAGTTTGCTGAAATGATGGTTTCCAGCTTTATCCATGTCCCTGTGAAAGACATAAACTCATCCTTTTTTATGGCTGCATAATTCCATGGTGTATATGTGCCACCTTTTCTTTATCCAGTCTATCATTGACAGGCATTTGGGTTGGTTCCCAGTCTTTGCTATTGTGAACAGTGCCACAATAAACATACATGTGCATGTGTCTTTATAATAGAATGATTTATAATCTTTTGGGTATACACCCAGTAATGGGATTGCTGGATCAAATGGTATTTCTATTTCTAGATCCTTGAGGAATCACCACACTGTCTTCTACAATGGTTGAACTAATTTACACTCCCACCAACAGTGTAAAAGCATTGCTATTTCTCCACATCTTCTCCAGCATCTGTTGTCTCCTGGTTTTTTAATGATTGCCATTCTAATTGGTGTGAGAGGGTCTCTCAATGTGGTTTTGATTTGCATTTCTCTAATTACCAGTGATGATGAGCTTTTTCTCATATGTTTGTTGGCTGCATAAATGTCTTCTTTTGAGAGGTGTCTGTTCATATTGAAAGGCACTACTTACATGGCAGTGGCAAGAGGAAAATGAGGCAGAAGCAAAAGCAGAAACCCCTGATAAACCCATCAGATATCGTGAGATGTATTCACTACCACCAGAATAGCAGGGAAAGTCTGGGCCCCATAATTCAGTTAACTTCCCCCAGGTCTCTTCCACAACATGTGGGAATTCTGAGAGAGAATTCAAGTTGAGATTTGGGTGAGGACACAGCCAAACCATATCATTCTGCCGCTGGCCCCTCCAAATCTCATGTCCTCACATTTCAATTCCAATCATGCCTTTCCAACAGTCCTCCAAAGTCTTAACTCATCTCAGCATTAACCCAAAAGTCCATAGTTCAAAGTCTCATCTGAGACAAGGCAAGCACCTTCCACTTATGAGCCTGTAAAATCAAAAGCAAGCTAGTTGCTTCCTAGATACAATGGTGCAGGTACTGGGTAAATACAGCCATTCCAAATGGGACAAACTGGCCAAAACAAAGGGGTTACAGGACCCGTAGGAGTCTGAAATCCAGTGGTACAGTCAAATCTTAAAGCTACAAAATGATCTCCTTTGACCTCAGGTCTCACTGATGCAAGGGGTACATTCCCATGGTCTTGGGCAGCTCCGCCCCTGTGACTTTGCATGGTACACCCTCCTTCCTCGCTGCTTTCACAGGCTGGTGTTAAGTGTCTTCAGCTTTTCCAGGTGCACAGCGCAAGCTGTCTGTTGAGCTACCTTCTGGGTTCTGGAGGACAGTGACCCTCTTCTCACAGTTCCACTGGGCAGTGCAATGCCCCAGCAATGACTCTGTGTGGGGGCTTTGACCCCACATTTCTCTTCCACACTGCCCTAGCAAGGGTTCCCCATGATGTCCCTGCCCCGCAGCAAACTTTGGCCTGGACATCCAGGCATTTCCATACATCTTCTGAAATCTAGTCAGAGAGTTCCAAATCTCAGTTCTTGAGTTCTGTGCACCCACAGGCTCAACACTACGTAAAGCTGCCAAGGCTTGGAACTTCCACTCTCTGAAGCCACAGTCCAAGCTGTACCTTGGCCCCTTTCAGTCATGGCTGGAGCAGCTAGGAAATGGGGCACCAAGTCCCTAGGCTGCACGCAGCACAGGAACCCTGGGCCTGGTACATGAAACCACTTTTTTCTGCTGGACTTCTGGGCCTATGATGGGAGGGGCTTCTGTGAAGGTCTCTGACATGATCTGGAAACATTTCCCGTTGTCTTGGGAATTAACATTAGACTCCTCACTACTTATGCAAATTTCTGCATCCAGCTTAAATTTCTACTGCACCATCAGGCTGCGAATTTTCTGAACTTTTATGCTGTTTCCCTTTTAAAATGGAATGCTTTTAATGGCACCCAACTCACCTCTTGAATGCCTTGCTGCTTAGAAATTTCTTCTACTAGATACTGTAAATTATCTCTCTCAAGTTCAAAGTTCCACAAATCTCTAGGGGAGGGGCAAAATGCTGCTCGTCTCTTTGCTAAAGCAAATCAAGAGTCACCTTTTCTTCAGTTCTCAGCAAGTTCCTCATTTCCATCAGAGACTACCTCAGCCTGGACCTTATTGTTCATATCACTGTCAGCATTTTTGTCAAAGCCATTCAACAAATTTCTACAAGGTTCCAAACTTTCCCACATTTTCCTGTCTCCTTCTGAGCCTCCAAACTGTTCTAACAGTCACTTCTACATTTTGGGGTATCTTTTACCCAGTTCCAAAGTTACTTCTACATTTTTGGGTATCTTTTTAGCAACACCCCGATCTACTGGTACCAGTTTACTGTATTAGTTTGTTCTTATGCTGCTGATAAAGACATACCAGAAACTGGGAACAAAAAGAGGTTTAATTGGACTTACAGTTCCACATGGCTGGGGAGGCCTCAGAATCATGGCAAGAGGCAAAAGGCAGTTCCTACATGGTGGAGGCAAGAGAAAAATGAGGAAAAAGCAAAAGCAGACACCCCTGATAAATCCATCAGAGCTTGTGAGACTTATTCACTATTATGAGAATAGCAAAGGAAAGACCAGTCCCCATGATTCAGTTACCTGTGAATTCATAATGCCTGGAGTTCAGCAAAAAAACAAGACAAAGCAAGCACATAGTGGGTTAGGCCTACAACTGGGTAAGCAGGGTTATTGACAGCTTCAATAAGGCCACACTTTTCTTCAACCAGAACTTGTTTAAAATGCAGAAAAAGAAGGAAATTGTGTTTCAGAAAACATGAACAAAGAAACCTATATCCATATATATAGATATATATTCCATATGCACAATTATATCTATAGATCGATCACATTTATGTATCTGTCAAATCCATATTCATTCTTACTCCTATTATTTCTAAGTATCAACCAACCTCTTATACTAAAAGGTACAAATAGGGCAGCACATAGTTCTTTTTTTTTTCTGTTTTCCTTACTCATCAGTAAGCTAAAGGTAGAGGGTATTGGTACAATATTTGCTCATGAAAAATGAAATAAAAATGGTTAGTTTTGTGTAGTATTTTTACTATTCTGGTAAGAACAATGTACATATCAATGTTTGAGCTGCAAAATAGAAATTGTGCATTTTGGTGACTCTACATATCAGTTAAATGTCTTGAAAACTGGCATTTCATGATATAAAGGTGAATGGAAAAAAATCATGCTAATGATTTAAAATTTTAATGTTTTAATAAAAAACATTGTTTAATAACAAATAAAAAACATGACATGTCAAGAGTTAGGCCATGAAAGAGATAGAAGAATTTTGTTTTTAGTAACTTTAATGTCATATTGTCCTCCCTTTTTGAACAAGGGGCCCCAAATTTCATTTTACACTGAGCTCTGCACATTATGTATTTGACCCTGGTTTCATAGTCATCAATGTGTAGGGATCTGTCAGAATTTATGACATGAAAGCTTTGAATTGGTGGTAACATTAAAGTAAGTGTCTTAAAGTATGTCTTGATGAGAAAACTATTCATCACAACAGTCAGAAAAAGCACGCTGTTAGGCTTGATATGTGATCCAGTTCAGTTGGTTCTTAGTTCTATTTTTCTGGTACACCTATTTCCTGAAGCAAGCAGCTAAGGCATTTGTTACTGTTTTCACTATTGATTAACATAGGGATAGAAAACTATATTGCTTTAAATTCCTAATGATAATTTAGAGGGAAATGAAAATTTACAGGTTTTGCAGTGAACATCCACAAAATAAAAATTTCTCTCTAGTGCATGTCTAGTTTTACCCAGCCATAGTAATTTGAACACGTGTACTCTCCATTTGTTTTTTTCTGAAACCAGATCATATTCAATTATCAAGCCATCTGTAAATTTTGGGGGCATTTTCTCAGTATAGTATAAGTGGACTCAACTTACGGTGAGCTGAAAGGTAGAGGAAAAGTATAGAAAACATATGTAGGATACCTTTCTGAGACTAACAGTGAGAAAATAGAAGGAGCTAAATATTGAGGAGAAATAATTATTGAAAGGTAGGATTTCTAACAACTTAGGCCGTGGTATTCAGTGGGTCTTTTCATCAATCCTTAACTTTCCAATGGCAAAAGAAATGTGAAAGGACATAATGCAATTTAGTCTTCTAGGCATTATTTTTAAGTTTATTAATACATGCTCAAGGGAAATGCTTCTTTGAATTTTCTGCTGCTGTTGTGGAAAACATTTTGTCAATCATTATGTATGTTTCTTCATACCAATATGTAATGTTTTCTTGATTATTACTCGTTTCAGAAACTTCCTGAAGGCCTGAAGGCCCAGAGGTTTATTTTATATTTATGTGTACCATTAATAGTGCTCTACATTCGTTGGGGAAAAACACTGGAAGATGTTTCTACTGATTTTCAGAGAACGGTTTTAATTACTTTATATATGTGCTGTTTATGAAGTTACAGTAAACACATATTTCTTACTCCTTTTAATAATTGGGCATTTTCTAGAGTTAAACTAGAGCAGAGAGAGAATCAGTCTTGCAGAAAATCAGAGAGTGGCAGACTAACTCAGTTATGCAAATTAGTCAAGTATGTGAAGAACTAACAGAGATTATAGTGTTTACATAAACGTATGCACTAGAGCTGTATATATAATTAAAGAGATTACTTCAATATAGATGAGTGCATATGATCTTCCTTTTGATTACCTCTGCATGAAATTTTTCTAAAAATCCGTGTTTTATTGAGAAACTTGAAGAGTTCTACATCATACTTGGTAGTTCTTTATCTACAAGTGATGGTGAAAATAGTAAAGGAGAAAAATTGTGGTCAAACATTTCTCCCATAAATAACCATTACACTATCACTCATCCTTCCTGTGTCCTGTGTCTTTATTTTTTTTAAGTAAGCAGATGCAGTAGAATGAATATGTGTGTAGACGTCTCTGTGTGTTTGCGTGTGTGTATATATACATACATTCATACATATATATATGTGTCCATATTGCATGGATATACAACAGGTTATTCAAGCAATATTGTATGTTGACATTAGTTTTCATTTTGTTTTGCTCTGAAAACATAATGCCACATTAATTAACTTCATGCTGATTTCTTTTTTTCATATTGTTGGAATTTTATCTTCAAGGGAAATTCTGTGATAGGGTCAAATCTGTATGCAATTCATCACCAAATACTTTGTGATAATTTTGCTGTTTTGCCACCATTCAGATTAAACAACAAACATTGAAATTAGACTTACAAGTAATTCACATAATAGAATTAAAGGAGTGAACACCCAAACAATTATCCTTGAAATTTAACAAAATATAAGATATTTAAGAAGCTTAAGAATAGAAAAAGATAAGATTTTAGACTGATCTGGCTGCGACATCTGTCACCCCATTGATCACCAGGGTTGATTCAGCTGATCTGGCTGGCTAGGTGGGTGTCCCCTTCCTCCTCACCACTCCACGTGCATCCCTCCCGAAGCTCTGCACTTGGTCGAAGAGAATGACCATCCCTCCTAAAGGAGGACCAGTCTTCGGTGAAGGGTATACGAGTAGCCGCGCTTCCCCGCTAGAATCTCCAAACAACCTCTCAAAAATAGAAAAACATATAATAAAGGTAGGATGAGTTTTTTTTAAAAAAAGACAAAAAACTTAAATGTTTAATAAAAACCAAGACTTGGTTTATGACTTACGTTACAGATTAGACAGATTTGAAAAGATTGTGAGGAAACTAACTGGAAGATAGTCTTAAATAATTAAGCAAACTTAATACATAGAGGCATAGAGACAAGAAATAAAAATGAGAGTTGAAAATACATGGAAAATAAAATAAGATTTAACATGTACCTAACTAGATTTCAAGATGGGGAAAGCAGATAAAGCTGGAAAGAGTTAATATTTGAAGAGATAATGGTTAAGAAATTCTAAGTACTGATGAAAAAATGATTTGCAAGTAGAATGAATAATGATAATAATATATATCGTGATATTTTGTGGGCAAATATTGAATATTTAAGACAAGAAGAGACTCTTAAAAGCTGTCCAGGGAAAGATAGTTTATCAACAATGGCATAATGATTAGACTTCTCAACAGTCAGAATAAAGAAAAAAAGTAGACTGGGTGTGGTGGCTCACACCTGCAATCCTAGCTCTTTGGAAGGACTAGGAGGACCACTTAAGCCCAGGAGTTAGAGGCAAACCTGGTTGATATAGTGAGGCTTCATCTCTAAAAAAAGTTAAAATAATTAGCCAAGCATGATGATGTAATCCCTATAGTCCAAGCTACCTGAAGGCTGAGGTGGGAGGATCATTTGAGCCTGGGAGGTCCAGGGTTCAATGATCCAAAATCTCACCAAGGTGCTCTAGCCTGGGCAACACAGTGAGCCACCATCTCAAGAAAAGAGAAAAAAGTGTAAGACACTGGAATGGAGTCTTTTAAAAAAACAATTTCAACTTTTAGCATCTTTTAAATACAATGAAAAAAATAACTGTGTACCCTGAATTTTAATTTAAACTAAGCTATCATTCAAAAACAAAAGCTAAATAATTTTACAGACAACAGAAACTTAATAGAATTTATCACCTAGTTACTTTCACCAAGAGAATTTTGAAATGCTGTACTTCATAAAGAAGGAAATACCTAGAAAGTAGTACTGAAATTTCAGGAATAGTGGGGAAAACTTGCCACATATCTAGGTGTAGTTAAAGGAACATTGACTCTCTGTAAACAAAGCAGAAGTAATTATGACTAGTTTGAAACATAAAAAAAATGAGAACAAATTTTTAAATATTACACCAGGGAAAAGAGATCAGAATGAGGCTTAAGATACTGGGTTCTGGTTCTCTTTAAAAAGAAGGGACCATCCTGGGCAACAGGGGGAAACACCATCTCTACAAAGAAAAAATACACACACACACAAAAATTAGCTAAACATGGTGGCATGTATCTGTGGTCCCAGATACCCAGGAGGCTGAGGTAGGAGGATGAATTGAGCCTAGGGGTTCAAGGCTACAGTGAACAGTGATCACACCACTGAAATCCAGTATGGGTGACAGAGTGAATTCCTGTATCAAAAAAAAAAAAAAAAATGGGTGGATTAAGTGTAGACCTTTTGGAAACAAGTACACATGTAAATACATCAAGAGTAACAAACAAAAGAGTAGAAGTAGAAATTTAAAAGCAATTAAAGACCAAGAAAAAGAAGACTGCAATAATTTGACTAATTCGATTAAAGACAGGATAGCAATGGCAAAACAAAATAAGTGGAAACTAGTACAAAGAAAGAAAAGACAAAGCAAAATAAACAAAGTATGAAGTTGTTAGTCACTGACTGAAAGTAATTAATGCAGCATTTTATTAAACTACTATTTCAGGGGGTGGCTGGCAAGATGGCCAAATAGTAACAGCTGCAGTCTGCAGCTCCCAGCTAGATCAATGCAGAAGGTGGGTGATTTCTGCATTTGCAACTGAGGTACTCAGCTCATCTCACTGGGACTGGTTAGAGTAAATATGGAAAGGAAAAACTGGTACCAGCTACTGCAAAAACATACCAAATTGTAAAGACCATTGACACTATGAAGTAACTGCATCAACTAATGGACAAAATAACCAGCTAGCATCATAATCACAGGATCAAATTCACACATAACAATATTAACCTTAAATGCAAATGTCCTAATTGTCCCAGTTCAAAGACACAGACTGTCAAATTGGATAAAGAGTCAAGATCTATCAGTGTGCTTTATTCAGGAGACCCATCTCACATGCAAAGACACACTTCAGCTCAAAATAAAGATATGAAGGAATATTTACCAAGCAAATGGAAAGCAAATAAAAGCAGGGGTTATAATCCTAGTCTCTGATAAAACAGACTTTAAACCAACAAAGATCAAAAAAGCACATTGCATAATGGTAAAGGGATCAATACAACAAGAAGAGTCACATATTCTAAATATATATGCACCCAATACAGGAGCACCTACATTCATAAAGCAAGTTCTTAGAGACCTACAAAGAGACTTAGACTCCCACACAATAGTGGGAAACTTTAATACCCTACTGTCAATATTAGATCAACAAGATAGAAAATTAACAAGGATATTTAGGACTTGAACTCAGCTCTGGACCAAAAGAACTTAATAGACATTTACAGAACTCTCCACCCCAAATCAACAGAATATACTTTCTTCTCAATACCACACCCCTCTTATTCTAAAATTAACCCAGAATTGGAAGTAAAACACTCCTCAGCAAAAGCAAATGAACAGAAATCAGAACAGTCTCTCAGACCACAGTGCAATCAAATTAGAACTCAGGATTCAGAAACTTACTTGAAACCACACAGCTACATGGAAACTGAACAAACTGCTCCTGAATGACTACTGGGGAAATTACAACATAAAGGCAGAAATAAATAAGTTTGCAGAAATAAATAAGTTCTCCAAAACCAATGAAAACAAAGACACAATGTACCAAAATCTCTGGGACACAGCTAAAAGCAGTGTTTAGAGGGAAATGTATAGTATTAAATGCCCACAAGAGAAAGTGGGAAAGATCTAAAATTACCATCCTAACATCATAATTAAAACAGCTAGAGAAGCAAGAGCAAACAAATTTAATTCATTAAGTTTATCTTCAATGTTTGATATCCTTTCTTCCATTTGATTGATTCAGCTATTGATACTTGTGTATGCTTCATGAAGTTCTTGTGCTGTGTTTTTAGGTCTATAACGAACCCACAGCCAACATCATACTGAAAGAGCAAAAGCTGGAAACATTCCCTTTGAAAACTGCACAAGAAAAGGATGCCCTCTCTCACCACTCCTTTTCAACACAGTATTGAAAGTTCTGGCCAGGACAATAAGGCAAGAGAAAGAAATAACAGGTATTCAAATAGGAAGAGAGGAAGTCAAATTAACAAGTCTCTATTTGCAGATGAAATGATTGTACATTTAAAAAACCCTGTTGTCTCAGCCCCAAATCTCCTTCAGCTGATAAGTAACTTCAGCAAAGTCTCAGGATACAAAATCAATGTGCAAAAATCACAAACATTCCTATGCAACTGTAATAGACAAACAGAGAGCCAAATCATGAGTGAACTCCCATTCAAAATTGCTACAAAGATAATAAAATATCTAGGAAAACAACTTACACAGGATGTGAAGGACCTTTTCAAGGAGAACTACAAACCACTGCTCAAGGAAATAAGAGAGGTCACAAACAAATGGAACAACATTCCTTTGTTGTTCATGGATAGAAAGAATCAATATTGTGAAAATGACCATACTGCCCAAAGTAATTTATAGATTCAATGATGTCCCCATCAAGCTACCACTGACTCTCTTCACAGAATTAGAAAAAACTACTTTAAATTTCATATGGAACCAAAGAAAAAAAAGGCCGTATAGCCAAAACAATCCTAAGCAAACAGAACAAAACTGGAGGCATCACGTTACCTGAATTCAAACTATAAGGCTACAGTAACCAAAACATATATACAGACCAATGGAACAGAAAAGAGGCCTCAGAAATAATGCCACATATCTACAACCATATGACCTTTGACAAACCTGACAAAAACAATGGCGAATAGATTCCCTATTTAATAAATAACGTTGGGAAAACTGGCTAGCCATATGCAGAAAACTGAAACTGGACCCCTTCCTTACACCTTATACAAAAATTAACTCAAGATAGATTAAAGATTTAAACTTAAGACATAAAACCATAAAACCCTAGAAGAAAACCTATGCCATACCATTCAGGACATAGACATGGGCAGAGACTCTGTGACTAAAACATGAAAAGCAATGGCAGCAAACACCAAAATTGACAAATGGGATCTAATTAAACTAAAGAATTTCTGCACAGTGAAAGAAGCTATCATTAGAGTGAAAAGGCAACCTACAGAAAGGAAGAAAATTTTTGCAATCTATCCATCTGACAAGGAGCTAACATCCAGAATCTACAAGAAACTTAAGCAAGTTTACAAGAAAAAAACAACCCCATCAAAAAGTGGGTGAAGGATGTGAACAGACACTTCTCAAAAGAAGACATTTATGTGGCCAACAAATATATTTTAAGAGGCTCATTGTCACTGCTCATTAGAGAAATGCAAACCAAACCACATTGAGGTGCCATCTCATGCCAGTTAGAATGGCAATCATTAAAAAGCCAGGAAACAACAGATGCTGGAGAGGAATTGGAGAAATAGAAACACTTTTACACTGTTGGTGGGAGTGTAAATTAGTTCAACCATTGTAGAAGATAGTGTATCAATTCCTCAGGGATCTAGAACCAGAAATATAATTTGACTTAGCAATCCCATTACTGGTTATATACCCAAAGGTTTATAAATCATTCTACAATAAATACACATGCACATGTATATTTATAGCAGCACTGTTCACAATAGCAGAGACTTGGAACCAACCCAAATGCCCATCAATGATAGATTAGATAAAGAAAATGTGGCACATATATACCGTGGAATACTATGCAGCCATAAAAAAAGAATGAGTTCATGTCCTTTACAGGGACATCGATGAAGCTTGAAACCATCATTCTCAGCAAACTATCACAGGAACAGAAAACCAAACACCGCATGTTCTCACTTATAAGTGGGTGTTGAACAATGAGAGCACATGGACACTGGGAGGGGAACATCACCCAAACTGGGACCTGTCAAGGGGTGGGAGTTTAGGGGATAGATAGCATTAGGAGAAATATATAATGTAGATGATGGGTTAATGGGTGCTGCAAACCACCATGGCAGATGTATACCTATGCAACACACCTGCATGTTCTGCACATGTGTCCCAGAACTTAAAAGTATGATTTTTTTTAAAAAATGTAAGTATATGTTTCAGCCTAATTCATCAGATTTCAGTGTGGCCAATTCTAATGATAGTTCTTAGCATTTGAATTCAGTGTGAGAATTCAGTAATAATGGAAATGTTCTTTGGGTAGCAGTCAGAGATCAGTGTCACAAAGAAATAAAACAAAACACATATCTGTAAAGTTAAGGTTTATTTAATTGATCGTAACAGAAGATTCATCACAAAATCAGCATGTCTTTTTTACTACTGGTGATAGTTGTCTATCATGGCTAGTATTAAGAGTTGTTTTGATGATTTTCACAGATTTTTAGATTCCACAAAATATATAAGCATAGATGGATTAGTTCCCTGAGGCTACCATATCAAATTAGCACACACTTTGTGGCTTGAGAAAACACAAGTTTATTTTCTTACAGTTCTAGATTCTAGAAGTCTGAAATCCAGCTGGATAGTTGTATTCCCCACAGGGAGTCTAGGACAGAATCTGTTTCTTGCCTCTGCTAGCTTCTAGTAGTTTGTGGCTTACTTGGCCTAAGGTCAAACTCCAATTTTTGCCTTCATCTTTACATCTACTTCTCTTCTGTGTCTGTTTACTCCTCTGTGAGTCTTTTGTAAGGACAATTGTCATTAGATTTAAGGCCTACCAAGGCAATCCAGAATGATACCTTTATCTCAAATTCTTACTTTACTGCCTCTGCCAAGACTCATTTTTTCAAGTAAGCTAATATTTGCAGGTTACATTAGGGGATTAGATCATATCCTTTTTAGAGGTACCAGTCAACCCACTATAGAAGTATCCTGGATTTCTCCTGAAGGATCTGAGGTGGCTCTTAGGGATAAGAAAGATTATGATACAGTTTGGTTTTAGTTTGATTCTACCTATGATAGCATGCTCGTACATGGAGTAGGCAAAAGATGCCTGAGAAACACTACCTCTGTCCTCCGGTCTCCTGGAAAATGATGAATTTAGTTTCAAATGAGACAGGAAACTTGCACCAGGAAGTAAACCTTTATTGACAAAGTCTTTCTAGGAAGAAAATGTCAGCCAAACAACACAGAATGTTTAGAGATTAAGTAATTTACATTCTGTAATGAGTTTACTACCTTTTAGCAGGCTAGTAATAATATACAGAGAGGAAGTTTGTGTACCTTTGTTCTAGAGGGTTTTCAAATTAGGCTTCTTTCTAGTTTTCCCTTTCTCTGAGAGATTGCAGCTTGATTTTGAGTAAAGTTGCTTAAAAGTCCACATTTTTTACAGCCATTTAACTTTTGAGGTCAATTTGCAGAAAAATTGTAAGTTGTGATTTTATTTTTTACTCGTTGGGAACATGTATACCCTGAAGGCTTTAGTTTTACCATTTTATGGTAATCAACATTTTTAAAATGTTGATCAGTTATACCTAACTTGAACTTTTAAATTCAGTATTCCTTTCCCCTTTGGATTTGTCATCTCAAATCATCAACTCTGATCTTGTCTTTCTGTTGATTCTCAAATAATAACTAAAATTTTAACATGTGATTATTATTTTTATTACAATTACGTTTAACAATTTGAAAATCATGCCTTTTATGTTCCTTTTAATATAAATAAAATTGTCTAAGATTATCTGGCAACTTTAGCTATAAGCTCCCCCTTGTTAGGCGCGCTCTGAATGAAGAGACCACCTAAACAGGCTTTGTGTGAGTAACAAGGCTGTTTATTTACTCGGGCGTTAGTGGGCTAAGTCGAAAAAGAGAGTTGGCAAAGCTTGGTGGGATAGGAGCTGGTTTTATAGGTTGGGGGTAGGCAATGGTAAGTTACAATTTCAGGTGGTTTTTGCAAGCCCTGTGGGGGGTGTCACAGTGTCACAAGGTTGACCTATCAATTGAGGCAGGAACAGTGGTAGATAGACTGTTGTAAGGTCAGTTCATCAGGCTACACGGTCCAGCACCACAAGGTTGACTTATCAGTTGAGGCAGAATAATGATGGAATGTCATTATGTCAGTTATTCAGGTACTGCAGGAGCTGGCTATTCTTCTCCTTTTGCAGTTTTTCTGTTACTTTCTGGCTCCTGGACGCCATTTGGAGGTGTAAGTGTGGGTCACAGGGGTCACCATGGCTTGACTATGGTGTAGTCCATGGTGCAGTCAGTTCAAAGAACCTTGCATTCCTGCCTTTTTATATTAATAATATAAAGGAAAAAAGTAAAAACTAGAAAAAGTTGGGGGACAGTGAAATTTTGGGGCTGGTACAGAGGGGTGGTGGGCCTTTCTCAGGGATTCTTCCAGCAGGAGTGGGGGCAGCATGGAAACCTGAAAATGGGAGAGATTTTAGATTACCAAGAGATTTGGGGGCAAGGGGTGTATTGTGTTGTTAGAAGGAGCATTTGCCATATTGACTGATTGGTTATAGCTTGAATATGTTTGTGTAGGAATTGAGAGATTACTTGGAAAAGACAAGGTCCAAATAAGAGAAGGAGAAAGACAGATATTAAGGGGCCTGCTAATGGAAGGAGCCATGATACACAGAGAGTGGCCAGCTAGGTCCAGAATACTCAGTTGCCTGAGGAGTGAGCTTTTGGGCCCTGTCTTCAAGTCTTTTTGATGACATCATATACAAGGCCAGATTGGTTTAGATAAAAGCAGCATTCTTCATTTAGGAATAGGCAGAGTCCCCCTTTTCCAGCAGTTAATAGATCGAGGCCTCGGTGATTTTGGAGGACAGCTGCAGCTAGGGAATTAACTTGGGCTTGGAGAACAGATAGCATTTGAGTTATGTCTGAAATGCTGGCGGAAAAATCATTAGACTGTGGAACGTGGTGATGGAAGGAGTAAGGCCTGCTCTACCTCTCCTGATTGCAGCAGTGGAGACTTCTCCTCCTAGAGCAAGGGGATTAATGGAATGACTCTTTTTGTCCTGTAGGAGTTACAAGGGGGACAGGGAGGTGTTCATTTCCGTTGGCAAACTAAATTTTGGGAGTAAGAAAAATTAAGGTACAGATGCCTGTCCAGTTGGTAAGCAGACAGATGTAGGTGGAAGAGCCACAGAGGAAAAAAGTCCTTGGCTGAGGCAGAACTGGAAGTGTAAACTGAAAAGGTAAGAAAGTGTTTTGGAGGGGCTGAGGTCTTGTACCCAGATACCAAGGGAACCTGCTGACAGTTATGTTCTATGTCTGCCCCTTCCTCAGGAAGAAAAGTAGCTGGATTGAGGGCTCCAAATGTGCACAGCTGAAGTGCAATCTCTTCTAGCATTAAGTCCTGATATTTGAGTAAGCAGTTGTCAGACAGCCATAAGCCTCCTTTAGAGGCCAGAATTCCAGCTACATCATGTGAAGTCCATACAGTTAGATCTTTCCCTTGCAACAGTCAGATATTTCCCTTGCACTATTTTAACAGCTTCTGAGATCAATATAGCCACCTCTGCTACCACCCACAAACAGTGTGGCCAGCCTTTTGTTTCTGCATCAATTTCCTTACTTAGATATGCCACTGGTTGTGGCATGAACCCCTGAGTCTGGGTGAGAACTCCCAGTGCCACTCCTGACTTTTCCATAACATATAGAAAGAAGAAACTCTCTGCACCTGAGAGTCAGTGTAAATCCTTCCCTGTAGGAAGGCTTAGAGCTGGAGCCTGCAGTAGTGCCTGCTTCAGCGTCTGAAAGGCTGCCTTAGCTATAGGGTCCCATTGTATTAAATGGGTGCTAGCGTTTTGGGTTTCCTTAATCAGAATGTATAGGGGTTTGGCTAGTTCACCATATCTGGGAATCCACAATCAGCAGAAACCAGTTATTCCTAAGAATCCCCTCAACTGTTTTAAACATTTTGGATGGGTGAAGGCAAGTATGGGTTGGAGATGTTCTCCATCAAGGGCCTCAGTGCCCTTAGACAAGACAAGTCCTACGTATTTTATCTGTGGCCTACCAAGCTGGGCTTTTGATTTGGAAACCTTATAGCCACAGGTGGCTAGAAAGTTTAGGCAGCCCTGTGTGGCCTGCTGACACTGGGTTTCTGAGTTAGCAGTTTAAAGCAAGTCATCCATATATCAAAGAACCAGGGAATGTGAAACCTGGATGTGCAAAATGACTAAGGTCCTGAGCTAGAGCCTGGCTAAACAGGTGGAGGCTATCTTGAAAGCCTGGGGGTAACACTGTCAGGTGAGCTGAGAATTCCGGTCTAAAGGGTCTTCAAAGGGGAACAGAAACTGGGAGTCAGGATGTAATGGAACACAGAAAAAGGCATCCTTAAGGTCCAGGACTGTAAACCATTGTGCCTCTCCTGGTATGTGAGAGAGCAAGGTGTATGGGTTGGGTACAGCTGGGTAAAAAGGGATCACAGCTTCACTAATAAGCCTGAGATCTTGCACCAGCCTCCATTGTCCATTAGGTTTTTGTACTACTAAAATTGGAGTATTACATGGGCTGTTACAGGTCCTTACTAGACCCTGAGGTTTTAAGTTATTTACAATATCCTGTAGCCCTTTTTTGACTTCCAGTCTTAGGGGGCATCGTCTTTGGTAAGGAAAAGAGGTGAGATCCTTTAGCCTTATTTGAATTTGGCAAACATTCTTTGCCCACCCAAATTGTCCCCCCATTGCCCAAACCTCAGAATTAATCTCTTCTTCAAATAATGGGCAGCAGAGAGGGATTTTCTGCCTGGCATTCATATACATGATGATTCCTGCTCTGGCTAACAGGTCTTGCCCTAGTAAGAGAGTGGGACTTTCTGGGATGATGAGGAAGGCATGGGGGAAGAGCACATCTCCCCAGTTACAGCTCAGGGGCTGAAATAAATATCAGGAGACTGCTTGTCCTGGGATTCCTGGGACAGTTACTGACTTGGAGGATAACCATCCAGGACAGGAAAGCCAAACTGAGAAGCCCGCACCCGTGTCCAGGAGAAGATTGACCCCAGGCCCTCTACGGTTAGCTTTACCCAGGGCTCAGTGAGGGTGATGGCCTGTGCTGGTGCTTGCACCGGGCACCCTCAGTCCTGCTGTTGGGTCATCTGGTTAGCCGCCTCGAGCCCTGGGAACCTTTGTCCCCTGGGACAGTGTGCCTTCCCATGATCCCCTTGGCACAGTGGGCAAGGATGAGGAGGTGGTCTGTGCTTCTGGGGACAATCTTTCTTAAAGTGTCCCAGTAGGCTGCAATGGTAGCAAGCTCTGCCAGACTGACGGCTAACCCAAGCCTTTCCCATTTCCAAGGCCCTTGGGTCTGCTTGCCTGAAGGCCATGAGTAGGGCTGTGGCCTTTTTCTTGTCCCTCCTGTTCCTTTCAGCCTGTTCCTCCTGGTCTCTATTTTAGAACACCGAGGTTGCTAGATTTAGTAATGATTCTAGACTCTGTTCTGGCCCCAGGGCCAGCTTCTGGAGCTTCCTTCTAATGTCCACTGCTGATTGCATAATAAATTTGTATTTTAGTATTAGCTGACCCTTGGAGTCTGGTGACAGGGGAGTATACTTTCTTAAGGCCTCCCTTAACTGGTCAAAAAGGGCTGTTGGGTTTTCTTCCTTTCCCTGAGTTATGGTGGATAACATTGCATAGTTTAAAGGCTTTTTCCTAGTTCACTTTAATCCTTCATGTATGCAGGTCAATAGGTGCCTACAACTGCAGTCCTCACGTTCTGAGTCATGATCCCAGCAAGGGTCTATGCCAGCAACTGCATGTTTACCTGTAGGGATTCTAGCCTTCTCTTCTGATGTCATTTGGTCATGTACCTGACTAAGGTACCAGGTGTCCCCAAACTCTTGAGCTGCTATGAGAACAGCCTCTCTCTCATTGCTTGTTAGGGTCTGACTAAGCAATAACATGATATCTTTCCAATCTAATTAAAAGGACTGACCCAGGCCCTGCAGAACATTTAAGTACTTGTCCAGGTTACCTGAAAGTTTTCCTAAGTCTGCCTTGATTTGCTTTAAGTCAGAAAGTAAAAACAGTATGTATTTGGTTGGACTGAATTCTCCTACTGCCTGAATGGGGCAGAGTTGGGACATCCTAGTATCCTGAGGTGCCTTGGCTGTTTCAGCCTTCCCTGACTTCTATAACTTGGGTTATAGGACCTGAGGAGACCTGGTCAGTATCAGCAGAGGGAGGAGCCACGGGGAGTCCTGGATATGGGAGTAGTCCTGAGGAGGGGCCAGTGGGCATAGGTTACAAGCCTTACATAACTGAGGATTATCCCTTAAAGAAAAGAAAACTTGCACGTACGAGACCTCAATCCATTTACCTTCTCTCTTATAGAAAAGGTCTCATTGTAGAAAGATGTTATAATTTATACTTCCCTCAGGAGGCCAGGTTTCTCCAGTTGGCAGAGGGTATCATGGCCATGCTGTTTGGCAGAAAAAAATGATCCGCTTCTTCTTCAAAGATTATGGGTCAAATTGGTCCCAGATATCCGGGATACACCAGGATGCCTGCATCCCTGGTTATTCCTTGCAAGTGCTAGCCCTGGGGCATCCCCCAGTTACAGCACCCTGCAGTTTTTCTTGCATCCTAGATGTGTGATCATCTTCCGGGCCTCACCCATGTGCCAGGTTTAATCATGCTTACTGGTGTCATGGGCACACCCTCACTGGCTAATGTCCTCTTTGGCCACCTTAAGGACATGAGGACTGCCAGCCTTAGTAGCCCTGTACTGGTGCATCTTTGAAGAACTAGGCCAGTGAGGCTTGGGCGATGGGTGCCAGTATTCCCTAGCAAGAGTTTAGTTAACATAGATGTGGCCATAAAACTACCCTAGGAGGATAAACTCCTTGAGAAGGGCCTCTAAGGACAACAGTCTTAAAGAAGGTAATGGCTGGCCACATGGCCAAGGCTGGAGCAATGCCCTTGGAATCCGTGCCTTCTCCCCCACCCTACTTTCCCTCATAGGAATATGCCTTAGGGTTGTGAGGCCTGTAATTAACTATTTGAGTCTCAGGCCAGGTCTGACTATGGTATTCTAGACGGAGAAGTTCTGATGTGCAGAGAGCCAATCCTAGGCAAGACAAATTGTATGTCATCAGATTCTGTCACCATTCAGTTGGATTGGGAAATTCTGAGAGACAAAAAACAAAATGTCCTATAGCCTCCAGTACTCACTGATAGACTCTGGCTCTGTTAGGACATAACCTAGCACAGCAGACTAAGGAAACTGGCCCTGTGTATTTATATAGTAGGAGGTCCTCATAGGCATAAGACTGAGGGCACCATGGGCAAGGATCCATGGAATGCCACCCCAGGAGCTCAAAGTCCTAGCAAGAAGGGGAATAGCCTCCTGTGTAGGAAATATCTTAGAGGAAAGAGCTGGAAAGACATTTGCCTTATGGATATCTGGACCCAAAAGGTTGGGGTCTGAAAGATTGGGCATGGCTTGCATAGGTGGGTTTATCTTAGAAGGTCTAAGCAGGGCCACAACCTCAACTGGACTGAATCAGGAGTTTGGGATCACTGCTCTTTCCTCTTGCCAACCCTCAGCTTGGCACAGAGAAAGAAAGAACAGTAAGAAAGGGAAGCTGTTTCAGGGCTAACCAACACTCCCAGTTCCGAAGAGCCAGGGATTGTTAGAGAGTCCATTCCCAGGAAGCCTGACACCCATGTCTTTAGTCTGGCGGCTACACTAGTTGCTCTTAGATGACCAACGTGCACACAGTTTTTACCTCCTTAACAAATTTAAAAGAAGGGAAAGGACAGATTAGCAAGCGAAAGGGGTCCAATATCACTCACTGCTCTGAAGTTGACATCTCCTGGCTGGCTCGCCAAGAGCTGTAACTGGGAGAGGGTACCCAGTTCCCAGAGCTTGTATGTCCTTGGCATCTCTAACCCTGAAGAATGGGGAAAGAAGCCCCAGAGGTGTGGTGAGTTCACCATCCAAAAAAATTATGGACCCAAAGAGTTTTGCAGAAAAGTGATTTATTAGAAAGAGAGAGAGAGAGAGAGAGAAGACAACTCCCACACTGTGATAGAAGGGCAACCCAGAGAGGGAAATCTGTTTAGGTAGGAGCAGCTGAAGTTTTTAACCCTTGAGTTATTCCCTCCCCATTCATGTTCTCATCCAATGAGAGGAGTTCTTTCAAACTTCCTCTGGAGTGATTGATCTTTGACTCTGATACCAGATTGGCTACTTGGTCTACAACCCTGAGTTACAGAGCCCCCTCCTCCCACAGCTTTCAGTGGGAATTTGGGACAGAAGAGCCCCACCTGGCTTTCCCTACCTGACCCATGCACAGGAAAACCAGACAAAGAACTTTACATTTGAAAACTTTCTGGTCTTCAGTGGAGGCATGGAGCTGGGAAATTCCTGCATTTGAAACTGAGGGACTGTGTTAACTAAAAAAACTTCTCTTCCCAGGTCCACGAGGGGCATAGTTTCAAAAACATGAGTTTCCCAGTGCCACACCTCCATCCATGCCCCATCCGGGAACCTTGAGTTCTTTGTCTAACTTTCCTGCGCTTTGGCTAGGTAGAAAAATCCAGGTGAGCTTCTTTGTTTAAAAAGCCCTTGAAAAGCTCTGGGAGGAGAGGTCTCTGTTGCGGGCCAAGTAGCCAATTCGGTATGAGAGTCAAAGATCAATCACACCAGTGGAAGTTTGAAAGAACTCCTCTCGTTGGACAAGAACATAAACGGGGTGGGAATAACTTCAGGGTTAAAACCCCAGTGCTCCTTACCTATACGGATTCCTCCCTTGGATCCCCTCCCACTGAACCATGAGAGCTGTCTCTCTCTCTCTCTCTCTCTCTCTCTCTCTCTCTCTCTCTCTCTCTGCCTAATAAGTCACTTCTCTGCTAAACTCTTTGGGTCCACAATATGTATTTGAACAGTAAGCTCACTGTGCCTCCGGGACCCCTTTCCCATTCATGGGGTAAGAGAGGTCAAATACCTGGGCGTATCAGATCAGGAAACTGGGAGCATCTTCAGGGTGCCCCCACTGCCTCCCGCTGGCTACAAAACCCCTCCCCTAGTGGACTCAGTCAGAGAAGTTCCTTTAACACAGTCCTTCAGTAGAATGCTGCAAGGTCGGTTAATCAGGCACTGCAAGAGCTATTCTTCTCCTTTTGTGGTTTTTCTGTTACCTCAGACTTTCTGGCTCCAGGAGGCCATCTGAAGGTGTTATGTGTGGGTCACAGGGGTCGCCATGGCTTGACTATGGTGTAGTCCATGGTGCAGTCAGTTCAGAGAACTTTGCACTCCCTTTCAAATGCTGGAGATATTTTTCATTAGCAGGTTTTTAAGGAAAGGGTTTGTATTTCACATTTCAGTAGGAATTCTTCATTCATTCATTAAGCCAGCATTTCTTGACATGGATACAGAGCTTCCTTAGGCATATTTTACCCTTAAGAATTAACAGACTGATAATGGACATAAAAAAACACACACATATAGTAAAATTTGATAATTATAAATGTCATAAGAGAACATAGGAGGGATATCTAATTCAAGTGAAAGATCCAATATTTCCTAGGGGAGGTGACTTCTTGAGGTAGGTGTGGAAGAGAAATTAGGAATCCATTCACTGCTGAATTCTCCTTAGCCACTATCACTCTAAAGGAATGGTTATTATGTTTGATAAAAAAGAGATAATATTGGCACCTCAGCTCTTTCTAGTAAGATCTGGTATGGACTTTGGAATAGACATAGAGCATCATGGGTAGCTCCAGAAGTTAAATAAAGGAGTTGCCAGGACATATAAAGAAGATAGTTAAGGGTAAGTAAAAAAAAACACCTCAGCAAGGTTTTACATCTTTTATCATGTATCTTGGTATGCGAAGGCCATTATTCCCATAGTTTCATTTTTTTAAAAAAATCTCAAGTGATGTTTATGAGAGTGTGACTTAGACTGAAGTAGGTAACTTATAAACTAAGATATATCAAAACTGATTATGATCATTTTTGCTTCTTTTCTATTCTGTTCCACATCTTACCTTATGCATCACTCTTCAAGACACTGCCCCAACTTCGTCGGGTGATTTTCTGCCTTACCAGGGTAAGCAATAAACTTAGCTTTGTCATATTAATAGGTTGTATTTGTGATATTTGAGAAGCAACATTTTGACAAGATTAACCTTGTTATAGGTAGTTAGACAGGTATGATCAGGGCAGGAGAGGGCTCTCCCCACCTACCCATCAGAAATGTCAGGCAATCAGGTGATGATTCAAGGATTGTCACATTGCCTCTCTAAAAATTATCATTTGGCAGCTGGCACCATGGAGAGACAATCTCCTGCTGATCCACAGCTGTCAACATGAAAGTGTTAATTGAATGTAGATGCCAGGGAGAAGCAAGAAGGGACTCCAATGAAATATCAGGTATTGGGTGAGTAAACCCAAGCATGTGCAGTAAGAGACAGAATGGTGAAATATGAGCTTCCGGGGGCACTGCACCAGAATAGGGAAGAAAGCCTGGGCATGCATACTACTTCCTAAACACACTGCTCATGCTCACTTCCCAAGGATAAGGAGGGCACTGCACTTACAGGGAGCCCATCCTAAGGTAAGAATCATGGGAAAGGCAGGCAAGACACCTGAGGTGGGACAGCCTATACAGTTGTAGGATCAAGGTTAAACAGAGCACTTGCTTTCAAGTGGACCATTTGGCTCTCTCCCATGTGCACTTTCTTTTCTTTCCTGCACTAAAGCTTTTTAATAAGCTTTCACCCCTGCTCTGAAACTTGCCTCAACCTCTTTTTCTGTCTTATTCCCCTCAGTTGAATTCTTTCTTCTGAAGCTGATAAGAATTGAGGTTGCTGCAGACCCAGATGGATTCACCACCAGTAACTCAAATACCTTCCGCTAGTAACCAACTGGTGGAAGAAGAGTTGACAGTCATAGTTTGGCAAATTCATAAGCGAAGTGGCTTGAGTCTTGGTTTACAGAAAAAATGAGACTTTTTCTTTGACTTCTTAAAGTCTTCTCTTTTGAGTCAGTGGGTGTTGGGCTTTTCTCTGGGATAATCTTTGTGAATGTGCAGAGCAAGATTTGAAACTAACCTCAAAATAGCATACAAGTTTTTGTTGTTGATGCCGTTATTGGCATAATGATTTACTGATTAAAAGCAGACTGTTGTTCAGGCAGCAGGAGTGGCAACTCAGTATGTGGTTTGCTTATAAGCCTGTGAACACAGAAATTTCTGCTCCTAGTGGGTAAGGATTTTATCTTTTCCTAATCATTAAAGATGTGCTTGTATTAGCATATGAAGTGAAATACAAAAATTCTATCTTAAATAAATGAAACAATTTGTCACTGCATGTGACAAGACTTCCTCCCTGTGATAATGAATACTTGTATAGGAGAGGAAACTGCAAAGAACTGGGAATTGAAAAACAAAGAAGGGAGCTGAATCTTACCTTACTGAAAACAGAGCTTTTGCTTTTAAGTGTAAATCTACCATTTATTATGTACTCTGTTGAGATAACGGTATTATTCAATGTGTTTTAACTATGACTTTGAAAAATTACAAGGAATGTATACTGCAAAAGAGGAAAAATTAATTAGGTTTAACACTAAAAGACTTTCTTTTGTTTAAATTATCTAAAGTAAAAAGAATTATTAAGCCTTTGTAAAATGAACTTTGACTCCTTTTCTAATTATCAAGTGAAAATTTCTATAATTAATTATTTGTTTTACAAAGGTAAGTTTCCAAACCCACATTGTACTTGGAATAAGATTCATTAAATTACATAATTTTATGCTGAAACTGCATCTTAGATTTATGAAAAGGAAATTTTTACAACTCTTGCCATATATAAGTAGCATACAGTGTGAATAACCATACTTTGAAGGAATCTGGTAAATGTAAAATTAGAACTGCCTTAATTTTGTATTGCACAGAATCTTGCAAACCAATGTGTAAGACTCTGAGACAGTAATTATTGTTTATAAAATAATTGCAATAATAGAGTTTAACTAAGAAAATAAATCTGCCATGAGAATTACAAATTAGAGGTTTATTATAAGAATAAAGTCTTATCTAATTGTGGGAGAAACTAGGGAGAAAAAATCTAAGGGAGATTTGAGAGATCAGGGAAAAGTCACAAATCAGTCCTACTAAAATAATGATTTATGCAAAAAGTCAGGAGTTGCAGGGGATTCTGGGATGCTGGTAATGTACAGCTGCTAAATAAAATGGAAACATCCCAGAAGTAAAGGGAAAAAATTAGGCAAATTGTCCACATTGCATAAATCCTGCTTTTAAAAGTCTTCAGCAAAACACATCTGATTGTGGACTTCAGTTTCTTTTCAGCCGCAGGGCTGGCAGTGAGAAGAACTGAACACAGAGTAACACAAGACAGAACCCGCTCTTTCTGTCTGTCACAGCATTTAATTTAATCACCTTCAACGAGTAATGGTAGCTGCTTAACTTCTGTCTTCTAAATGTGAAACAATTTCTTATTTTGGCTAACTCTAGTGACAGTGACAGGAAACAGCCAAATGCCTAGGCAGATAGGGACAGTCTCTGCTGAAACCTGATCTCCAAGACCAAGACAGGTTAAAGTCTGAAAGCCAAGCTACAAGTCAAATCCACAGACTGAATTAAGAACCTGTCTTCCCATTTGGCAAGCTTTCCTCTGATTGATCCTCACCCCTCACCTATTTTACATATACCTACCCTTTCCTAATTGGTTTTCTACAGTTGTGCCCACCTTTGTGTGATGTTATTGTTTTAACCTTTTTTGCATACTCAAAACCAATCAACATGCACTCCCTGTTCTGAGTCCATAAAAATTTTGGATACAGCCACACTGGAGGAGAAACCCACCTGACTATGGGGTTGAGGAACCACCCCCAGGCCCCTCTCCACTGAGAGCAGTTCCGTCACTAAATAAAATTGTTCCCCGGCCTCCACACTTCTGAAATTGTATCCTCATTCTGCTTGAATGCAGGACAAGAGCTTGGGAACCACCCAGTGCAGGTATAGGCCATACCACAAGTGGGCCGAGTGGGCACGATGCCTTCAGTGACAGGCCTGGGGCCGAGTTAGGCCTGGGTGGCAGGGGGGCAGCTTTGGCTGTGGAGGTCCCTGGTTGGCATAGTGGCTGAGAAAAATCCTGCATCACTAGGCTGGAGCATATAGGATATGAAATTCAGGGCAACAGGTTTAACATAACTAAGTGGACAGAGTACCTACTGCTACATAGTGGAATATAAATTATATAAACATGTCCAAGTAATGGCTAAGACAAATAATTGAGACAAGTGCATAGAAACTAATCTAGTAACAACCACGTCAGTTCTGCTTTTACCATTATAGAAAATGCAAGTTTATAGAAGATAGAAATGTATATAATGGTAATAAATTAATATTTCAGAAATTTTTGGACTAAATTTAGTAGCATCTAAAAAAACTCAGATAATTGTCGGTAAACATGAAGAAATTTAATTTTACTTTGAGGATAAAAAGAACAAGCTCATTGATTGTCTGATTTTTTGATATGGAAAAATATTACAGTTAATAGAAAATAGAAATATTTTAAATTATTAGCAAAATTATTATAGAAATCTCTCCAAAAACATCTTACATAAGTAGATTAGTGAGGTCTTTCTTCATGGAAAATGAATGAGAGTAATATGAAGATTTCATCGATGTAAATCACATCTTCTTATACATGGGTAGGCCCTTCTATACAGGAATTCACTGGAACTTCAAAATCAGAACTTGAGGATAGTTTTGTCTTATGTAGGAACAGGGAGTAAAAGAAAGTAACAAAAAAAATAAAAATGGCAAAATATTTTTATCTTTTTTCATCTTTAATTTTTCCCAACAACATTTTTTTTTTAATTATACAGAACTTTATAGTAAACCACCATACAGTTTACTTAGATTGAGAAATGGCTAAGAGTATACTACATGGGTATCTATAAATAGATAAATGGATGAATATGTAGATGGATAGATAAGTTGACAGATAAATAGATAGATATAGATAAAGTGTATTTAAAATACTTTCTAGCTCCTCATATCAATGGCAAGGTTGGTATCCTAACCGCTTTGAATCTGGGATGGTCTTTGGTCTTGCTTTGATCCATGGAATGCAGCAGAAGCGACGTCATGTGAGTCCTTAGTGCATAATTAAGGTCCTTAAACCAATATCCTACAAACCACTAGGCATGTGAATGCAGTGATCCCAGATCATCCTCTCCCAGAAGAACTGTCAGGTGACTGACTCCATTATGATTGAGCCCAGGAAGATAAACAGAATCATTCATCTGAGCCTTTTCCTGGTTGGCAACTAGAAATTTGTGAGTTAATAATTGACTGTTACACTAAGCCATTAAGTTTGGGGCTGTTTGGAACAGAAACGTCTAAACCATGCAATGGATAAATGACTACTTTAGCCATTACTCAGTGAACAACAGACCTAAAAATTCTTCACAGTTAAGTACTTCAGAATGTAACTCCTAAGAAGATATAATTTCAGTGTACTTATAATACTCAAGTAAGTTAACTGATTAATATTATTTAATATATGCACTGAAGTTTTCCTAGTTGTCATGTTTATTATATCATTTTCACTTTTTATTTGGTATAATCAAAGATCAAAAATAAATTTAGTAGTCATGCCTCTTTAATCTCCTTTAATCTAAAAGTATAGCCTTATTTTTATGGTGTTTACATTTTTTAGAATCTTTGCCAATATTTTGCAGAATATTCCCCAATATAAATTTTTCAAATTATTTAGTTATGATTGGATGTATGTAAAGCATTTTTGATAGATAAGACCTATAGGATGCCATCTACTCACCAGTGCATTACATTAAAAGGAATGTGATTTCAGTTTGTACTGAAATTGGTATAAAATTGATTATGCTAACTTTCATCATTTGGTTTAAGTGGTGTCAGATTCCATCACTTTTTAGTACATCTTGATTTTTCATCACAGCAAGAAAGTCAATACCCATATCCAGGTCCCAAGTGAATTTATCCATGCTGTGTGTATATAGTGTGTACATATATTCTTTTGATTCTCTATGATTTTGGGTACAGATCCAATTTTATAATTTCCTAAATGGCTATTCAAGTGATTTATATCATTCATTAAATATTATTATAGCGTTGGCTTGATATTTCATCTTTACCACAAATTAAATATCTATATTACTGGGTGGGTCAGTCTATTTTGACTTCTTTTTGTGCCTGCCTCTCTCTGGTCTTGAATCAATATTGCTTAATATAGAAGCTTTGGGCAATATACTCCAGTAGACTTGCTGAGATAACGGAAATGTTAAATAGTTGTATTGTGCAAAATGATAGCCACTTGAAATATGGCCAATATGGTTGATAAATTGAAATTTTATTTTATTTACTTTTAGTTAACTTAAATTTTAACTTACATAGACAATTGTGGCTAGTGGCTTCTGTACCATAGAGTGTACTAACAAGGGTGTTATATATTTGTCAGGGGTCAGCTGTCCTCATTGCTTTCATTTTTATTTTTCTAGCATTTTTTGAATGTCCTTTTTTCCACATAGAATTTAGAATTGACTGTTTCCTAATCCCAGATAAAGAATGTTGATATTTTCTTGGAATTATATCAAAATATATAAATTAATTTAGAAAAAATTGGCATATATGTTTGCATATTAAACAATTCATTTTGATCCTAGGCTTGGCTTATGAATGAACCCAAGAAGGATTAGATTGCGTTGAATTTGGTAAATAGTTTAACTCAAAATAAATGATTTTGACTCATTAGATTATGATAGGCCATATTTACCAAATGCCCTCTATTTAGATTAATATATCACCATACACCATGTCACTGCTGGGAGTATTAGTCAATCAATCCCACCTAATATCAACCCTATTATGCCTAGAAAGCATAATACTATCAATATTTATTATAGTTACTCTTATGACTTTAAACATACATTTCACTCTAGCATCGATAATATCCATCATCCTCTAAGTATTTGCTGGCTAGGCTTGATGTAGCTAGTATAAACAGGAGGCCTGTATTAAAATTAATTAGGGGATCTGGTATAGGGTGGGGGATTCAGAAGAGGAGAGCAATAGAAAGGACTAGGGTTGGAGCAATAACATAAAGGGTTATAGTAGATGTTAAGGGTCATAAGCATTCTTTGGTGAAACTTTTTATTGCGTCAGCAAATGATTGAAGCATTCCATAGGGACCTACAATGTTAGGTCCTTTGCGTGGCTATATATAACCTAAGAGTTTTTGTTGAGTGAGTATAAGAAATGCTATAGCAATTAGAGTGGGAATCATAAATAGGAGAAGGTTAATTATAGGCATGTTTAGAAGACGAGTTGAACCTCTGATTGTAAAGTTTCATGCAATTACTGGGCTGTGCCATCTTAACAAACCCTGTTCTTGGGTAGGTAAATAATGATTTGTTAGATTGAGATGATGTCATCTATAAGGCAAGGGTGGTTTATGAAGTGGGCCCTATTTCTCTTATCCTTTCTAACTGGGAGAAATATTAAATAGAAACTGACCTGGATTACTTCAGTCTGAACTCAGATCACGTAGGACTTTAATTGTTGAACAAATGAACCCTTAATAGTGGTTACACCATTAGGATGTCCTACTCTAACATCGAGATCATAAACTCTATTGTCAATATGAACTCTAGAATAGGATTGCACTGTTATCCCTAGGGTAACTTGTTCTCTTGATTAAATTATTGGGTCAATGTATGTTAATTCACTTAGACTACTGCGGTCTTAGTTTAGGTTGTTCGGAGGTTGAATTATGCTCTGAGGTTACCCCAACCAAAATTTTTAATGCAGAGATAGTGGGCTAGAGCCTGGAGGCTTTCTGAGTTTTTATTTTCATTAATGAATTGAAGCTCCATAGGGTCTTCTCGTCTTACTTGTTTATATCCGCCTCTTCACAGATACGTTAATTTCACTGATTAAAAGTAAGAGACAGCTGAACACTTGTGTGGCCGTTCATACAAGTCCCTATTTATGGAACAAGTGATTATGCTACCTTTGCACTGTCAGGATACCGTGGCTGTTGAGCATACATCACTGGGCAGGCAGTGCCTTTAATACTAGTAATGCTAGAGGTGGTGTTTTTAGTAAACAGGTGGGGTAAGATTTGCCAAATTCCTTTTACTTTTTGTAATCTTTTTTTTAGAGCATGTCTGTGTTGGATTAACAGTATAAATAATGGGGTGCTTATTATGCAGTATATTAATCTTTTAACTGTCAGTGGATATTCCAGTCTGATGTAAGCTTATGCAATGGAGAATATTTTCATGTTACTCATATTAACATTATTGCTTCTATCAAGTGAGAGATTAGTCCAATGTGATGTTAGGAGTTCAGTAAAGTGAGTAGGATTAAAAATATATTGAGTTTGAATGCTTTCTTAATTGGTGGATGCTTCTGGGACAGCTATGATAATAATATTTTTTACTCTCTGTAGAAAGGTTGTTTCCTAGGGTCTAAAGAGCTGTCCCTCTTTAGACTAACAGTTAAACTTACAGGGAGATTAAGTAATTCTGTAGGTAAGTTTACAGTTGAACTAAGATTCTGTCTTGGACAACCAGCTATCACCGGGCTCAGTAGTTTTGTCACTGCTACTCATGAATCTTCCCGCTATTTTGCCACATAGATGGGTATACTTTTTCAGCTATCCTTGAGTAGCTTGCCTGGTTTTGGCAGATTTGGCTATGGTTCTCTATGTAAAGTATTTCTAGTTAATATGTTATGCAGAAGGTAAAAGGGTTTGTCTTTGCTTCTTAATGCTTGATTTAATTCTTTCACCTTTCCCTTGCAGTACTATGTCTATTGTGTCGGGATGAAAATTCTATCATTGGTACTTTTGTTTAAGGTATATGGTTTAAGATAATTTGATAGTATTTTTTAGTGAAATTTAGGGCTAGAGTTAGCTCAAAGTGATCAAGTTGTGATGAAATCTTCCAGGTGTAAGCCAATGCTTTAGGTTAAGCTACACTTTGGTTTGTCCAAGCACACTTTCCAGTATGCTTATCATGTTATGACTTATCTCCTCTATATGTGCGTGGAGAGTTTTTAGAATAATAATTTCTAGAAGAATATTTGAGGTGAGTGAAAAGTGGTGTGTACGTGCTTCATGGCCTTATTCAACCAAGCACTCTGTTCTTGGTTTACTGCTAAATCCTCCTTGGGTCTTTAAATTTCGTAAAGCATATTGTGAGATTTTCTTTCTTTTTTTTTTTTTTAAAGGCAACTCTTTTTTTTTTTTTTATGAGAGAAAGAAAGAAGAAGAAAGAAAAAGGGGGAGAGAGAACTGAATTCCTGCTCTATTGCCTAGGCTGGAGTACAATCTAGGAATAGGTATTAAAAATCTCTTTTATGCCAATAATTGTGCTTAACAGAGACAGGAAGGAATAAGGGAAGAAAATAACAAACAAACAGCCAACCAATATTTCATTTAAGTCTATGAAATGCTATGCAAATGCTGAAGAGTGATTTACTTCCAATTATATAGTCACTTTCAGAATAGGTGTAATATAATACTGAGAAAAATGTATGTTCTGGAGATCTGGGGAGAAGAATTCTATAGATGTTCACTAAGTTTACTTGTTCCAAGTCTAAATTCAAATCATAAATGTCCCTATTAATTTTCTATCTCATTGATCTGTTGAATATTAACAATGTGGTGTCAAGATCTCCCACCATTATTGTGCGGGAGTCCAAATCTCTTTATAAGTCATTTAGAACTTGTCTTATACATCTGGGTGCTCCTATATTGGGTGCACGTATATTTATGATCATTAACTCCTGTTGTTGCATTGATTCTTTTACCATTATGTAATATCCTTGTTTGTTTCTTTTAGTCTTTGTTGCTGTTAAAGTCTATTTTGTCAGAGACAAAAATTACAACTCCTGTTTTTTTGTTTTT
>CAUYLG010024771.1:0-34848 GCA_963573385.1 Cacajao melanocephalus
CAGCCAGGCATGGTAGCTCATGCCTGTAATCCCAGCACTTTAGGAGGCTGAGGCACGTAGATTGTTTGAGCCCAGGAGTTTGCCAGCCTGGGCAACATGGCAAAACCCCATCTCTACTAAAAATACAAAAAATTAGCCAGGTATGGTGGCGCGTACCTGTGGTCACAGCTACTCAGGAAGCAAGTTTCGGTTGGCAGACAGCAGGGACAGCCTCCCAGGCAGTTTTGCCTTGCCCTGCGGGGCATCCCCTCAGGGGACTCCAGCCCACTTGGGCGACACAAGTCCTGAGAGTGCTCCCGGGTAGGCATTGGCCCCGGCGGAATGCCTTGCCAGAGCAAAGCAGGGTAGGCCCCCACAGTTGGATTCACCCAGTGGCTAAACACTGAGAAGGAACAGGTGCCTGAAGTGTCTGATGACAAAAACACGGTAGGACCATTCCTGGGAAACGTGCCCACCTCCTTTAGGTGGAAGCATGGCCTGATCACCCACATGTGCTGAAATTGGCACTCCTGAACTCGGCTCCTCCTTTCTCTTTGTAACTAACCTTGGAAGTCTTGTTTTTGGTTTCAATTTGGGTGGCGGGTGGTGTATGATTGTGTGAGTGATTGGAGGGATCCAACTGGACTCATCAGCCATGAAATGTGGAAGCAGCAAGTCCATTAGAGGGGACCGTAAGCTCCGGGCACACTGTGGGGCCAACTGCGATTAGGGGCAATCCGCATACAGCTAGAAAAAGGTGTCCTCGCAATCTAGGTATTGTGGGGGGAGTAATGAACTCTCCAACGCCAAGTGGGGTTTGAAATACTCCCGAGAGGGAGACTCACCTACTGGCCTGAAGTGAAAATGAAAGCGAGTGTGTCGCGCTGTGCAGGGCGAGAGAAAGTGAGGGTGGAGTGCAACTCTCTTTACTACCTGTGAGTGCTGTTTCCGTGCAAAAAAACATGGGTCACATTCATAGCAAGCCTACTCCTCTGGGGACCATGCTGAAAAATTTCAAGAAGGGATTTGGTGGAGATTATGGCATGACTATGACACCAGGAAAGCTGAGGACCTTATGTGAGGTAGACTGGCCAGCATTTGGGATGGATTGGCCCTCAGAGGGGAGCCTAGACAGGTCTCTTGTTGCCAAAGTATGGCATAAGGTTACATGCAAGCCAGGACACCCTGATCAATTTCTGTATATAGACTCATGGCTGCAGCTCATTCTAAACTGCCCACAGTGGCTACGAGGACAGGCAGCAACCGTACTGATGGCAAAGGGGCAGGCAGCCAGGGAAAAACCCCGCTCCACCTGCCGAGGGACACAGACTCCTAAGGTCCTGACAGATCCACCAGCAGAAGAGCCTTTGCCGATGATACCTCCCCCTTATCAGGAGGAAGGAGTCCTTGCTCCTGGGCCTGAAACCTCAGCACCCCCACTAGAATTGCACACCCCTAAACCACCCAGGATAGACAAGAAAGAACGCAGAGGAACTCCTCCCATAGCCGCCTGCCTCCCGGGAGGAACTCCCCCTCTAGCAGCCCATCTGCGACCCAAGGCAGGCGTGCAGATGCCTTTAAGAGAGCAGAGGTATATGGGAGTGGATGAGGATGGCCACATGGTGGAAAGATGTGTTTTCATGAACCTACCGTTCACATCAGCTGATCTTATCAACTGGAAAAATAATACCCCATCTTATATTGAGAAGCCTGAAGCTCTCATTGACCTACTGCAAACTATTGTCCAGACTCATAACCCCACTTGGGCTGACTGCCACCAGCTTCTTATGTATCTTTTTAACACTGATGAAAGGTGGAGAGTACTCCAAGCCACTTCCAAATGGTTAGAGGAGCATGTTCCAGTAGACTACCAGAACCCCAAGAGTATGTCAGGGCCTAGCTACTGGGGACTGACCCCCGGTGGGATCCAAACACCCCGGAGGGCAGGCAAAGGCTAATCCGGTACAGAGAGGCCTTACTGGAAGGATTGAAAAAGGGAGCCCAGAAACCTACAAACATCAATAAAGTCTGAGGTTATTCAAGGGAAAGAGGAAAGCCCGGCACAGTTCTGTGAGAGGCTGTGTGAAGCCTATCGCATGTATACTCCTTTTGATCCTGAGAGCCCCAAAAACCAACACGTGGTAAATATGGCATTAGTCAGTCAGTCTGCAGAAGACATTAAGAGAAAGCCACAGAAGCAGGCAGGATTTGCAGGCATGAATACTTCACAGTTAGTGGACACATAGCTAACCAGGTGTTTGTGAACAGATATGTGGTAAGCCGTAGAGAAAGTCGTAGAGAAAACAAGCGTTAAGCTCAACAGAGTGCCAACTTGATAGCTGCCACTATTAGAGGAGAGCCTCCAAAAGGGCAGGGAAAGGGGGGCTCCTGGAAAGCTACCCAGTCTATTCTCCGCTGGCGCAAGTCCTGCACTGGCCTATAGTCTTTGGTCCCCCATTTGGGAACAGGCAAGAGGGGGGTGCCTGCAGTGTAACCAGTGTGCTTACTGTAAGGAAGTGGGACACTGGAAGGACAAGTGCCCCCAGTTGACAGGCAAACAGGGAGATCTTAAGCCCGAGGCTTCAGACAAAAGTGAAGGAGCTCTGTTCAATCTAATGCAAGGGCCACTGGACGGAAGGGGACCGGGCTCAATTGCCCCCAAAGAGCCCATGGTCAGGATGACAATGGGAGGCAAGGACATTGATTTCTTGGTCAATAGTGGGACAGAACACTTGGTGGTGACGCAACCCATGGCCCCTCTGTCCAGCAAGGCAATAGACGTAACTGGGGCAACTGGAATTTCAGAAAAGCAGGCCTTTGCCTATCACGGACCTGTGTGGTGGGAGGCCGTGAGATTATACATCAGTTCTTGTACATGCCGGACTGCCCCTACCCCTCTTGGGGAGAGACTTGCTAAGCAAACTAAGTGCTACTATCACCTTCACTGATAAGGGCTCCCTGCAGCTAAAACTGCCTCAGGCAGGGATTATCATGGCTCTCACAGTCCCTCCCAAGGGACTGAACCAGGATGAGAATTAACCCCTGCTCTATCCAGGCGATGCCCACAGGTCTGGGCAGAGGAGAACCTCCCAGGACTGGCAGTAAACCAAGCCCCGGTGATTATCGAAGTAAAGCCAGGGGCATTACCCATCAGAGACAGTATCTGGTCCCAAGGGAAGCTCTCGAAGGCATCCTAGTCCATCTCAGATGTCTGAAGGCTTATGCAATTATAGTTCCTTGCCAGTCTCCATGGAACACCCCCCTCTTGCCTGTTCCTAAACCAGGGACCAAAGACTACAGGCCAGTGCAGGACTTGTGTCTGGTTAATCAGGCCACAGTGACTTTGCACCCAACTGTACCAAACCCGTACATGCTATTGGGAGTATTGCCAGCAGAGGATAGTTGGATCACCTGCTTGGACTTAAAGGATACTTTCTTTAGCATTAGACTGGCCTCACAGAGTCATAAACTATTTGCTTTTCAGTGGAAAAATCCAGAAACAGGTGTAACCACCTAGTACACCTGGACCTGGCTACCCCAGGGGTTCGAGAACTCTCCCACCATCTTTGGGGAGTCACTAGCCTGTGACCTCCAGAAGTTTCCTGCTGAGGACTTAGGTTGTGTGTTGTTCCAATATGCTGATGACCTTTTATTGGGACATCCCAGAGCAATTGGGTGTGCAAAAGGAACAGATGCCTTACTTTGGCACCTGGAGGACTGTGGGTATAACGCATCTAAGAGAAAAGCCCAGATTTGCCGACAGCAAGTGCGATATCTGGGGTTCACCATCTGGCAGGGAGAGCGCAGACTAGGAGTAGAGAGGAAACAAGTCATTTGCAACCTGCCAGAACCCGAGACTAGAAGGCAGGTGAGGGAGTTCCTGGGAGCCATGGGTTTCTGTAGGTTGTGGATTACAAACTTCACAGTACTGGCAAAACCCCTATATGAAGTTGCAAAGAGGGGAGACAAGGAACCCTTTGAATGGGAATCTCAGCAGCGGCAGGCCTTTCAGGAACTGAAAGTGAAACTTATGTCAGCCTCGGCTTTGGGGTTACCTGATTTAACAAAGCCCTTCACATTGTATGTGTCAGAAAGAGAAAAAATGGCAGTTGGAGTTCTAACACAAACAGTGGGACCTTGGCCCAGGCCTGCAGCTTATCTCTCCAAGCAGCTGGCCAGAGTTTCCAAGGGATGGCCACCATGTTTAAAGGCCCTGGCAGCAACTGCTCTGCTAGCACAAGAGGCTGATAAGCTAACTCTGGGGCAGAACTTAAATATCAAAGCACCCCATGCAGTAGTGACTTTGATGAATACCAAAGGACATCATTGGTTGACAAATGCTAGGTTAACCAAATACCGGGGCCTGCTAAGTGAAAATCCCCACATCACCACTGAGATCTGCAACACCTTAAACCCTGCCACTTTGCTCCCAGTGTCAGAGGGCCTGGTTGAACACAACTGTTTTCAAGCATTGGACTCAGTTTATTCCAACAGGCCTGATCTTCGGGACCAATCATGGACGGTAGTAGACTGGGAGTTGTACGTGGATGGAAGTAGTTTTGTTAATCCACCAGGAGAAAGGTGTGCAGGCTATGCGGTAGTAACTCTGGATACTGTGATCAAGGCCATGCCACTGCCTCAGGTACTTCGGCTCAGAAGGCTGAACTTACTGCCCTGAGCTGAGCCCCAGAACTGAGTGAAGGTAAGACTGTGAACATTTATACTAATTCCCAGTATGGCTTTCTAACTCTTCAAGTCCATGGGGCGCTGTACAAAGAAAAAGGACTGTTAAACTCAGGGAGACAAGTAATGAAGTACCGACATGAAATCTTGCAGTTGTTAGAAACAGTCTGGAAGCCCCGAAGGGCGGCAGTTGTGCACTGCCGAGGACATCAGTGGGCCCACACCTCCGTGGCCCTGGGAAATGCCTGAGCTGATTCAGCAGCTCATAAGGCGGCATCTACTCCTCACCAAGCAGCAGTTACAGCCCCACTAATTCCCCAGATACCTGACTTGGCGCCCACTTACTCTAAGGAGGAAAAGGACTTTCTCCAAGCAGAGGGAGGGCAAACAATTAAAGAGGGATGGATCCGGCTACCAGATGGAAGAGTAGCGGTGCTGCAGGTATTAGGGGCTGCAGTTGTACAGACCATACATGAAAGCACTCATTTACGCCAAGAGTCACTTGAGAAGTTGTTAGCCTGGTATTTTTACATTTCACATTTATCAGCCCTGACCAAAATTGTGGCGCAGCGATGCATTGCCTGTCAGCAGCACAACGCGAGGCAAGGTCCAACTATTCTCCCTGGCATTCAAGCTTATGGAGCAGCTACATTTGAAGATCTCCAGGTAGATTTCACGGAAATGCCCAGGTGTGGAGGCATAAGTATTTGTGGGTCCCGGTGTGCACACATTCTGGGCGGGTAGAGGCCTTCCCGACTAGGACTGAAAAGGCCCAGGAAGTAACCCGTGTGCGTCTTCGAGATCTCATCCCCAAGTTTGGACTGCCATTGCACATCAGCTCAGACAATGGACAAGATTTTGTGGCTGATTTGGTCTGGAAAACGGCAATGGCATTGGGTATCACTTGGAAGCTGCACGCCGCCTACCGACCAGAGAGTTCCGGAAAGGTGGAGCAGATGAACCGGACCATTAAGAATAGCTTAGGGAAAATGTGTCAGGAAACAGGGTTAAAGTGGGTACAGGCGCTTCCCTTGGTGTTATTCAAAATTAGATGTACTCCCTCTAAGAAAACAGGATATCTTCACTATGAAGTCTTATATCATAGCCCCCCTCCCATACTGCAGGCACTCCCGGGAACTCCTCAGGAGTGGGGAGAGATTGAGTTAGGACAGTTACAAGCTCTAGGAAAAATCACTCAGGATATTTCAACCTGGGTAAGTGAAAGATGCCCTGTAAGCTTATCCTCCCCAGCTCACCCTTTCTCACCAGGTGATCGAGTGTGGATAAAGGACTGGAATGTAGCCCCTCTGAAGCCACAGTGGAAAGGACCCTGGACTGTGATCCTGACCACTCCCACAGCCATAGAGATAGAGGGAATCGCAGTCTGGATCCACCACAGCCCCGTAAAGCCTGCAGCAGACGAAACTTGGGAAGCTAGACCAGACCCAGACAACGACTGCAGAATCACCTTGAGAATGACAACAAGCCTTGCTCCAGCCACATCCCAGAAGCTGGCTGGTCCACACATGGCTGAAGCACGAAGAAACTCATCGTGGGACTTGTTCGTCTTAAAATTTGGACTTATACAGTAGGAACATTGATTTTGGAGCATGCTTTCGGTGTGTGCACCAGGTTACTGAGGTAGGACAGAAAGTTACTGCCATTCTTTTGTTCTACAGTTATTATGAATGTACAGGGACACAGAAGGAAGCCTGTTTATATAGCAGTACTCAGTATAAGGTGTGTAGCCCAGGGGATGGACAACCCGATGTCTGCTCTGATCCATCAGAACCCCCTATGCATACAACTTTTGAAATTAAACTCATAACAGGGCGATGGAACAACCCTACTAAGTTAATAGCTAAAACAGAGGAAAAGAGAAACCCAAAACAGGTCACCCTAAGGTTTGATGCCTGTGCAGCCATCAATGCCTATCATTCCAGATGGGGGGCTGTGGTTCCCTCGGATGGGAACAAAGATACACAAATGAGCACAAGTACATGTGCCAGAAAACCTACTGGTGCAGTGAATGCATTTATTGATCATCTGTTATCTGGGCCACTTGGAAAGATGATAAATATGATCCCATTTGCCTTGTAAAAGGGAGGGACACCATTCCATGGGGTAATGTCCCCTGCGTCTGCAGACATTGTAACCCAGTAGAATTAATAATCACAAATCCCCAAGAACCCAAAAGGGGAAAAGGGGTGACTGTAAAGTTAGGAATTGATGGAAAAGGACTTGATCCTGGAGTCAGTATCCAGAGTCAGGGAAAAATCCAAAAACGCTCATCCCAGCCAGTATACCAGACTTTCTATGATATATTAAATGAGCCAGTGCCAGAGCATCCAACAAAATCAAAGAACTTGTTCCTCCAACTGTCTGAAAATGTAACCCATTCCTTTAGTGTCACTTCTTGCTATGTTTGTGGAGGAACTACCGTGGGTGATCGGTGGCCATGGGAAGCTCGCGAGTTAGTACCTTCGGACCCTGTCCCTAACCTAACCTCAGTTCAAAGAATTCAAACCAACAGTGTTTGCGTTTTAAAGGTTTCAATTGTTGGACAATACTGTTTGACCAGAGAAGGAAAAGACTTCACTGTTCCAGTAGGAAAGCTTAGCTGCTTAGGGCAACAATTGTATAATGGAACAGAGGACACTGTAACCTGGCGGAGCTCAAATTACACAGAAAAAAAAAACCCTCCTAAAATTCCCAAAACTACAGGATGCTTGGAACCATCCTGGGTATCGGAGAGACTGGACAGCCCTGGCTGGGTTGTACTGGACATGTGGACATAGAACATATGTACAACTGCCTGAAAGATGGACAGGTAGCTGTGTCATAGGGACTGTTAAGACTTCTTTTTTCCTATTACCTGTTAAGACAGGTGAGCTGTTAGGATATCTGATCTACTCTGCCCGGGAGAAAAGAAGTCTAAAGATAGGTGAATAAAAGATGATGAATGGCCACCGGAGAGAATTGCTGAGTACTATAGGCCGGCCACATGGGCAGAGGATGGCTCATGGAGATACCAGACTTCTATTTACATGCTCGACCGGATCATCCAGTTGCAGGCTGTCTTGGAAATACTCACTAATGAAACGGGCAAAGCTCTGTCCCTTTTGGCCCGACAAGAAACTCAAATGAGAAATGCAGTTTATCAGAACCGGTTGGCCTTAGATTATTTGCTATCAGCTGAAGGAAGAGTCTGTGGAAAATTCAATCTAACCAACCGCTGCCTACACATAGATGACCAGGGTCGAGCAGTTGAGGATATTGTCAGAGACATGACCAAGCTGGCACATGTGCCTGCGCAGCTATGGCACGGATTTAACCCTGAGTCCTTGTTTGGAGGTTGGTTCTCATCCTTGGGAGGATTCAAGACTTTCATCATAAATGCTGTAATAATAATAGGTGTTTGCTTGCGACTCCCTTGTTTGCTCCCCCTGTTCCTTCAGATGATCAGAGGACTCATCACTGCTGTAGTTAACCAGAGAACCACATCACAAGTATATTATATGAATCATTATCAATCAGTTTCTTTAGAGGATCAGGAAAATGAGAATGAGAGTGAGAGCTCTCACTAATGTTATAGGTGAAGTTCTCAAAGCAGGGGGATGAGGAAGGAGACCCCCTTCTTTTGAGCTTCTAAGGCCATTTCCCTTTTAACCTTCTCCATTGCATCTCAAAAGGAGAAGTTAAAAGTCAGCCAGAGGAGGGACTGGTTGGTGCTGCTGGCCAGGTCCAAAGGATTAAACCCCCTACTGCTAACCACAATCCCATCTATATAGATCACTGATAGGATATGGAGGATTTTCCCTGGAAGGTACTGCTCTTGCTTAATCACGATTAGACCCCTCACCTAAGTCGCATCCCCCATGCTCTTGACCCTCTCACATGTGCACCTCTTAGACTGTGAGCCTTTAAAAGGCCATGGTTTTCTTTGTCAGGGAACTCGGTTATTGAGACATCTATGCCACCGCAGCTCCCGGCGGAATAAAATTACCACTTCCTTCCCTGTTCAGGGTTCGAGAGGTTTGTTTGTGGCTCTCCTGATTCGGGGAGGCTGAGGTAGGAGGATTCCTTGAGACCAGGAGGTTGACGCTGAAGCGAGCCAAGATAAAACCACTGTACTCCAGCCTGGGTGATGGAGTGAGACCCTGTCTCAAGGAAAAAAAAAAATTGCTCTCTCTGAGCGCTGCCTTTGCGCTGCCTGAAGTTAAAGCTCCTGTTGAATCTGGAAGTCGGACTGAAGGAGCACGTAGCCCACGCCACCAGTCCCACAGCACAGAATGAAACCAGGTCCAGGATCCAGGCAGGAGCTTTGCCTCCCAGTAAATTCCTATATTCGGGTCATGTTAGGACTCTAGTGGGCCCTTGGTCATTTCTGTCTTCCTGGACTTTTCCTCCACCGAAAAAGAAAATGATGTACATGTATAAATTATAATTTGCAGCCACATTGGCATAAAGACAAATATATGAATCTGACATGTGAAAACACAAAGCCTTCAGCCTAAAAATTTACTTTTTTCCGTCTGATTTTAAAAGAAATAAAAACACTTGTGGACTCCTCCAAGTACCGTAGGCCCACGGCACTGTGCCTCCTGCACCCAGTGGGCAAGCAGGCCTAACTATGATGACGCCTTTGCCTCTCAGAAACACGCTTCCACGCAGCAGTGTGCCAGTGACCCCAGGCACCCAGGACGCCACACACACCACGGTCACACTTAGTGTGATGTCATACAGTGTGAATGGTGCCGTGGCACTTTCCTATTATTCTGAGAGCTGTCGGAGCGCAGAAACGTCTTCTGTGCAAATTTTCCTCCTTATCACTTAGTGACATGCCTAGCACTAAAGAAGAACTCAGTTAGTGCTCATTAAATGAGTATAATTCTGATGGGTGCAGTGGGAGGATTACTTGAGGCCAAGAGTTCAAGACCAGTCTGGGCAGCAAACCAAGATCACTGTTTCTACAAAAAAAGTTAAAAAATTAAATAGGCATGATGGTGTGCACCTGTAGTCTCAGCTACTCTGGAGGCTGAGGAAGGAGGATGGCTTGAGCCCAGGAGTTGGAGGCTGCAGTGAACTATGACGGCACCACTGCACTCTAGCCTAGGCAAACAAGCAAGACCCTCTAACTTAAAAAAAAAAAATTAAAAAAAAAAGTGTAATCCAGTGAGCTGGATGTAAGAAGCCTGGGAAGCCTGGACTCAAGGTTCAGCACCATCCTGTATAGATTGATTCGTCAGACTGATGACAAATGGCTCTGTAGTGAGAACTCGGGCTATAACGCTCCACAGCTGGAGAGCTTTGGGCAAATATTCCAGCCTTTCCAGCCCTCGGTTTCCCCACCTTTAAAATGGAGGATCATGGGATTGTAGGAGTCAAAAGAGATCATATCTATGGAGAACTCAGTGCACTCTTTATTCCTGGCAAATCATAAGGGATAAAGAGTCAGTACGTGGTAAATATCATTGCCATTTAGCCAGAATAGATATAAACATATCTGTGCTACTGCGTCATTGTGAATAGAGTGGGATAATAAAGGCTGACGGGCTTTCGTAATTGTAATGGGTGAGAGAGTATTAGGATGCATAATGCATTAGAAGACCTGAATCCATATCCCAGCTCCAAAGCGGACCAGGTAGGAAACTTGAAACAAAGTACTTACCTTATTGAGCCTCATCTTATTCGTCCACAAAATGGGAATAATGCCTACCTCAGAATGTGGCTTTGAGGATGAAATATTGTGAATGTGAAAAGAGAATGTTGCAAAGTCCAAAGTACTATTAAAAGTTACTGCACAGCTGTTTCTCTTGGTATCCAACCCATAAATCCGTAGTTTATGCTTAATCATGCCAGCATTGATCCCATCTTTTTTCTCCTCTTCTGTCAAATTCCTTCGGGTTTTAGCACTAAAACCAAATTCCTTAATAAAACCTCACTCTTTAATGAGGTCTACCTTGGAGTTTTTTCACGTTCTTAAACCCTTAACTTTTGGCTAACCTGAGCCACTTCCCCTATATACTTTATTGTTCTTTTCATTTTTTTTTTTTTACTTCTTTTTTCTCTCCTATATATTTTTTGCTAGTCTCTCAAAATGATCCTGCTCCTGTGGGAAGTTTGAAGGCACTTGGGGTGAGATCCTCTTGAAATTTCTCCGTTTTCAAACCCACGAACCCCAGCCTGTATTAAATGACATAACCTAACAGGCACCAGGCAACCATGCTACTCATGCCCCCTTCCCTAGGGTAGACACTCACAGATTTCCTGCCCTTTTCTAAGTCCATTGTTGTAGGTTTAGGACGAAGTTGTAAAACAGACAAAAGCTCTGATAGATGTACCCTCAAGGGTGAGATTGAAAGGACTCCTCTCTGCAGTGGACAGTTTCAAGCCCCCGAAAGAGTCATCTCTGACTTTGCTCTCAGACCTCAGACACTGCCGCCCAGCGCCGTGACTCACCTACTGGAGGAAAGGGTGGAACTGCAGAGTCAACAGAGAGCCAGCACCTGAGTCTGAGAAGCTTGGGAATGTGCTACGTCGTCGCGGGAGGGGGCTCTCTAGCTCAGGTGGAGATCATCAGCGCCGAGATTCCGATTTGAAAGAGATCGTTGTGGACCAGCTCTCATTAACGTCCTTGCCCACATTTAGCTTCAAACACCAGAAAAATGTGCCAGTGATTCAGCAAATACCTCCTTTCGGTTTCATGGCTGCAAATTTCCATTGAAGCCATTTAAAAGTAAAAATTCTCTTCTTATCCATGTTGTCTGCTTCTCCCTGTCCTGACCATGGCGGGGGATGTGGGGGGCGGGTACTGGCAACAGATGTCTCGCCAATGGAGGCATTTCCCCAATCGGCTGCACCTCAGAACCGTGTAAGAACCACGTAGCACCTTGGAGCACGATCATGACCCAGGGCTGAAAATCCCCTTTTCGCAGTGCCTTCAAGGGGGGGCCATCTTAGCCTCAATGCTCTAAGAACTACGGGCCCACCAGGCCCCCCATCTCACCCCACATCACCACACGGAGGGGCCTGGCAGCCTTATCTGTGTTAGTGCATCCTGCTCATTCCAAGGTGGACACCTGATCCAGGCTGGCCAAATACGAATGAGGAATCAGAAGTCTGAGACAGGGGCGGGGTGCGATGGTTCACGCCTGTAATCCCAGCACTTTGGGAGGCTGAGGCAGGCAGGTCACTTGAGCTCAGGAGTTCGAGATCAGCCTGACTAACATGGTGAAATCCTGTCTCTACTAAAAACACAAAAATTAGCTGGGCTTGGTGACATGTGCCTGTAGTCCCAGCTACTCCAGAGGCTGAGGAAGGAGAATCACTTGAACCCGGGAGGCGGAGGTTGCAGTGAGCCGAGATCGTGCCACTGCACTCCAGCCTGGGCAAAAGGGGCAAAACTCCATGTCAAACACAAAAAACAAAACAAAAGAAAGAAAGAAAAAAAGAAATCTGAGACAGCTAGTCAGTGGAGAGAGGAAGGAGGGGAAGGGAAGGGAAGGAAAGGAAAAAAGGAGCAGGGAAGGCAGGTAAGGCAGGGAGGGCAGGGCAGGGTGGTGACCTGGGTTCCTGATGGCTCTCTGGTTCTTGCCTCCCACCCCTCTGCTCATGCCCTGCAGCATCCCTGGCCTCAGGTCCATGAGACACTCCTGTATCTGTATAATAAATTCCCAATCTTGTTTAAGCTAGTTCTGGTTGATTTCTGATACTCACAACTATAGTAGACATTGAGTTGCCTCCTGACATGTATTTTCCCTTTCTTGGCAACTACCTGGATTTCTTTGTTACCCAAACTTCTTAGTGACATTCACACGCTTTAGGGGAAGGAGACTGATTTCAGAGCAACACATTTGCTTAAGCTTAAGTGAATCAGTATATTCTGATCCCCCGACTGCAGCTGAAGGTTCAGAAATGGGCCCATCTGCCACGAAAGCTAGTGAAATGTGGTGAAAGGTTTGATGCGGTCTTCTGTAAGCTTCCAGAATGACCCCTTCACTCACTTCCTGGGTCCTGATGAAGAAGCATGCAGACCAGAGAGCTCCTGACAGCCATATATTAACCACAAAGGGATGACACCATGGAAGGCTAAAACGGGAAGGTGAAAGAGAAACCTTGTCTTGGAGGATGTCATGAGGCTGCCAAATCAAACCATTCCCAAAGTTCACCCCGCCTCAGACTATTTAGTTACAGGATCCAATAAATCCCTTTAACCAAACATCTTAACTAAAATCCCTGAGACACAACTCCAACGCACATGCTTCCAACTGCAACAATCCAACCCACCTAAGTATATTCTGGGAGAACGAAAAATAAAACAGGAAAAGAGTGCTTGACTGGAAAACTGGAGGCTTCCAAGATACTGGTCCTCCTCCACCACTAATTACCTATGCAACCTTAGGCGAGCCATGTACCTTCTTTGAGCCCAGTCACTCCTTTGCAGAATGAAACCGATTAGACTTCCAACACTAACATTCTATGATTTTCTTGGTAGACCCTTAGTGCCAACTTGTATTGAGTCCTATAGGGGTAGTTTATAATTTAATCTGTGAATCTTGCCAAGATCTCAACTTGGAAACTAACAACAATAAACAAGAGCAAAAAAATTTTAAAAAAATTATTTGCATTAAAACTCTCACCGTGAAGAGTGAGAAGTGTTCGAGTTGAAATTTTTTTTTTTTGAGACAAGAGTCTCACTCTGTCGCCCAGCTTGAGTGCAGTGGTGCCATCTCAGCTCACTGCAACCTCCGCCTCCTGAGTTCAAGTGATTCTTCCTGCCTCAGCCTCCCGAGTAGCTGGGACTACAGGCACGAGCCATCACGCCTGGCTATTTTTCGTATTTTAGTAGAAACGGGGTTTCACCATGTTGGCCAGGCTGACCTCGAACTCCTGACCCCAAGTGATCCACCCACCTCTGCCTCCCAAAGTGCTGGAATTACAGGCTTGAGCCACCGCACCCAGCCTAGAGTTGGAATTCTAACAATAAAAGGTGGAGAGAGGAAATGAGTGAATACAATGAAGAATCTTCTGGCTGAGCCCTATTCACAAAGGCCAGTCTTTTGAGTATTTTTGAGTTATAATAACCAAGGACTCCATGGTTTGGTGGCCCCAGTGGTCACACCCAGCTTGGGGACATCCTTCACTTGAGCTGTGTGGTTGGGGCTGACTCTGGTCCATCTGGCTTGGTAAAAAGGATCCAAGGGTGTAATATTTAATTTAGGCTTTGAATTTGTTGGAGAGCACACTGAACTCTTAAAAGTTAGTATTTGTTATTGACATTATTTTTCAAGACATTTTTTAATTGTCAGAGATTGTTTTGTTTTTCTCTTTTGTGGCTTGGTAACTGTTAAGAAAATAAAACCTGCCCCAACCCTGAAACTGAGAACTGATACTCCAGGTTCTCTCACTGGAAAGAATAACAAAAACAAAAACCAGCATAACTGACTTCCACCACAAAGAGCATACACAAGATTGTATGCACACACATGCACACATCACACAAGTTCATAAAGGATCTTGGACCCAATTACGCAGGAATCAAGCTGGGACCAGACCTGCCATATGGATTTACTTTGACTGGAGGTTTTCAAATATTCAAGTTTACAGCAGGCTTCAGTATCCTATTTTTCAAGAAGTCTCTTCTCCCCACAGCTTTAAATATAACCAAGCAAAAGTCAAGCCTGATCTCCAAAGAACAAAGCAGGAAAAGTTCATAGACCATCACTGGGTGAAGCACCAAGGTTGTATCATATGACATGATCAGGGTGTCAGGCCAATTTTAAGACTGATGTCTACCCATACTGTGGAAAATAATACTGGAGAAAAATATAATTCTGGAGATCATAAAGAAACAGTGTGGTGTGCGTTTCCCAAATGCCTTTAGATTAACTTTTAAAAAAAAAAAAAAAAAGACTGATTCGGCTGGCCAAAAATGTATTTCAAACAAAAAGTATGTCAGAGTTCTCTCAACTCTCAGACTTCATTTGAGACCTAGAGGTGATCATAGCGCTTGACCAGTCCAGTCTCTTCATGGTTATTTGGCGTATCTATGCTGCTTTACACACAAAACTAACTTGAAATTGTAGGTGAACCTATCAAGAGCATAGTATTCAATTCTGTATGATTTTATCTGCACAAAGTTCAAAACCAGACATAATCTCTAGGGTTAGAAGTCAGAATACTGGTTCTGAAAGATTAAGGGGGTAGGGGAGGGGTTTCTAAGAATGTCCTATGTCTTTTTGTCTTTTTTGGTTTGGTTTTTGAGACAGGGTCTTATTCTGTCACTCAGGCTGGAGTGCAGTAGCCTCGACTTCCCTGAGCTCAAGTGATCCTCCCATCTCAGCCTCCCGAATAGCTGAGGCACACACATGTGCCACCATGCCTGGCTAATTTTTGTATTTTGTAGACAAAAAGTCTCCCTATGTCGCGCAGGCTGGTCTCAAACTTCTGGCCTCAAGTAATCCTCCCGCTGCCGCCTCCCAAAGAGCTGTGGTTCCAGGAGTGAGCCACTGTGCTCAGCCTGTCTCTTGATCTCGGTGGCAGTTGGTTAAACATATCAGTTGTAACGGTTCATCAAGCTTTACAGGTATGATCTGTGCACTTTTATATGTATGTTATACATCAATGTAGAAGTCTACTTCAGAAATAAAGGAACATCGATTATCAAATCTAAGTCAAAAAATGGAGAAATAAGAACCTGTTTAGCTTTCAACCTAATACAATAATTTAGAAGGACATCAGCCTTTTATTCACTTAATTTATGTACAATACAATTAACTTCTTTGGTGTGTGTTTCTATTAATCTAATGAGTGCATGCAGTTAGACCACCATAATCAAGACAGAACAGTTCCATCACCCCCAAAATTTCCTTGCCCTTTTGTAATCAACCCCAGCCCCCATGCTGAACTCCTGGCAACCACTGATCTGTTCCTATAATTTTGTGTGTTCTAGGATGTTATGTAAACGGAATTGTACAAAATGTGTCTTTTGAGTTTGGCTTCTGTCACTTAGTATGAAATTCATCTATGTTGTTACATTAATCGGTAATTTGTTCCCTTTATTCCTGAGTAGTATTCCATTATTTGGACATGCCACAGTTTGTTTACCCACTCACCAGTTGAAGATGTTTGGGTTGTTCCCAGTTTTTGGTGATTATGAATAAATGTGATAGAAACATTCGTGTACAATTTTCATACGAACGAAAGTTTCCAGTTCTCTTGAGTAAATACCTAGGAGTGAGATTGCTGCATTGTGTGGTAAATGTGTGTTTAACTTCAGAAGAAACTGCCAAAGTGTTTTCCAAAGCGGTTGAGCCATTTGAGCCTTCCCACCAGCAATGAATGAGAATTCCAGTTACTCTGCATCCTTGTGAACCTATGAGATCACCTTTTCTCTTTTTTAGTCATTCTAATTGTTGAAGGGGTCATTTTCACAGAAACCGCTTCCTGAAGATTCTGCTAAAGGTATGCATGGCAAGTTTAAAATTCAAGAAGAGATAAAATAATCCTGCCAGTTGATTGACAGTATTACACTTCCTTGTAAATAATTAACTTATTTTCAAAAGTAAAGCTTTAATCTGAATTCCTTTAATAACTGAAACTGAGTATCTTATATTCATTGGCCATTTATATTTCTTTCTATGTGGATTATCTTTCCCATTTTTCTATTATTTTAAAAACAAATTTAAAAGAACTTTTTGCATAGTTTATGGAAATCAGGCTGTTTATTGCCATTATGTTGTAAATACCTTTGTTTGTGCTTTTACTTTATGAAGATTCCTGTTACAATGAGATTTTTCTTAAGTCTATAGTCAAATTTATGATTATTTTCCATTGTGGTTCCTGAATTTGGTAGTATGGTAGGAAGCTCTTTTCCACTCGGATTATTTTAACAGTGCTCACCAATATTTCCTTCTTTTTTTTTTCTTATGACTCCACTTTCTTCTGTGTAAACACTGATCTATCTAGAATTAATTTGGGGTTCATAATTAATTAAAGTAAGAATCTCAACCTACCGAGATTCAAATTAAGAAAAAAAATTGCAGGTAACAGCTGAAAAATATTTTTTAAGAATAATAAACATCTTTCCAAAAGGGATATTTTAGATTTAGGTTTTTACAATCACTTTCATTGGATGCCACATTCCAACTTTATAATCTTTTAAGCTCTTTTACTTTTTTCAGTTTTAATTAAAACTCAACGTAATAGAGACTTCCTGGGGAAATGTGATATCAATGCCTGCTCTTAACTTACATATTTGAATGTAAATGTAAATTTTTTTTTTTTTTTAATTTTAGAGACAAGATCTCATATGTTGCCCAGGCTGGTCTCAAACTCCTGTCCTTAAGGGATCCTCGAGGCTTGGCTTCCCAAAGTGCTAGGATTACAGGTGTGAGCCACTGCTCCAGGCCTTAAATGTAAGTGGCCATAGTTTGAACCTGAATAGCTAAACAGTATCCTAACACCTTTTTTTTTTTTAATTGGCAAAAAGAGTAAATTCAAATGGCAACAACCTAATCCCGGTAAATATAAATTTCAATGCATAATGTTACTCTGTAAAATAGATTAAAATATTCCCATCGCCAGTTGTTAAATAATTCATATTTTTCTCCACTAACTTGAAATGCCACATATATTATATACTAAGTTCCCATTTGTTCCTGATTTATTTCTAGATTTTCTATGAAGTTTCCTTAATCAGCCTATGACGTGAATAGTTTTACAATTTCATCACATTATACTTTTAAAATTGAAAAAGACTGTCATTTTTATATTTTATTGTGAAAATTAACAGATACTGAAAAAGTGTGTATGATACGTCAGAACATTTAAACAGTTATAAAGTCGAACACCTGGGTAAATACCACCCAGGTCAAGAAATAGAACTAAAATTTATTTTTTTAAAGTTGTCTCTCACAGACTTCCTATTTAAAATAAGAGCTATCATCTAGTTCTGATGGTTAGGCAACCCTATTTTCAGTTATTTAGTAAAAGTTTGGATGTAAATTGATAATGAAACTACCAAAGCTCCGGTGAATGTAAAGTATTTGGTTAATTTTGTTATTTTTAGAAGTAAACGGAGTTTAAACTCCCTTATTATTCCTTATTATACAAACGCAAATAATTATTTCTTATTACACAAAAAGATTTTTCTAAATAAATTCATCATGTAAAGAACATTTGAACTTGAGAAGAAACCCTTTCCAGGTGTTCAGAAGCATTTGTTTATTTACAAATGGTATAGGGCTGTGCCGTCCAACAGGTCAACCACAGGTGGCTATTTAAACTTAAATTTAAGTTAATTAAAATTAAACAAAATTGAACATTTAGTTTCTCAGTTGTACTAGCCACATTTCAAGTGCTCAAGAGCCACATGTGGTGGTGGCCACCATATTGGATGGCACAGATACAGAACATTTCCATCACACAGAAAATTCCATTGGTTAGTGCTGGCTTGGCCCCTCCTTGGCTTCCACAAACCATTTGGGGTGTCTTAAAACACACAAATATGAGATGTCTTGAAAACATACAAAATATCCAGTTTAAAAAAACATAGCAAAGAGAGATCTGAAATTATATGAGAGAGAACAAAGAAATGTGATATACAATTGAGCACTACATCTTGTTCTAACCTTGTTTAGCCAATGCTAAACAAACAAACATAATATTCAATAAATCACAAAGTTCTCTTTAGGCAGAAGGAAGCATACACTCTTATTTGGTTAGACATACTCTTTTCTGGCAATACTATTTGGCAAGAAGATATTATGGTAGCCCTCTATCACTGTAACCCGAGGGTGGCTGGACCATTTAGGTGGTCTCTGTTCAACTCGAACATGCCTTAAAGTTGGCTCATCAAAAAAAAAAAACAGCAAAAGTCACTGGTAAGTGATGTCTTTTTGTGAGGAGATGAAGAGGGAGACAATGTCACATAGCACATAGCAAAACCTCATCCAACTGCACAATAGGTATCTCTGTCCTTATCCAACCCAAGGCTTTTTTTCCAGTGGCCCTTAACTAGGTTTCTTTTCCTCCTGTTTCTCCACTCCTCAAGTAGCTTCCAGAAGTCCTCTTTATTGGTCCAAGCAATTCCGCTCAGTGCCCTCCCCTCCAGACCTTACTCAGCAAAACAAAAGCTCAGCGGGAAGCCGGATGGCCAGCAAAGAACTCTACCAGCCTCCTTCAAAGAAGCTTTCTGTTTATCTTGCCATGTAAGAAACACTGAGTAAACATTTTATTTGTTTGTTGTTTGTTTGAGACAGGGTCTTGCAGTGGCACCATCACAGCTCACTGCAGCCTCAACCTCCCCAGGCTCAGGTGATCCTTCCACATCAGCCTCCTAGGTAACTGGAACTACAGGCACATGCCACCACACACAACTAATTTTTGTATTTTTTGTATGGAGTTTTGTCATGTTGCCCAGGTTGAACCATTTTGAAAAATACCGTTGACTACAATTTTGAAGACAATATGGAGAGAAAAAAAACACACTAAGATGATGACATTCAATTATAATTTAGTCAAAGCAATTGGAACTTGTTCCAGATATTTTGCTTTCTGGTCAACTTACTAGTAGTCGAGGCAAAACAAAAATACGAATAGACATATGGTGATATGTTTCTCCTCTGGCAGAGGGAAGCGTTGGCGTGTTTATGGGAGGGCATTCTCTTTTCTAGCTCTTCAGCCAGTGATAGCTAAGACTCAGGGGAAATCACATGCTCAATCACAGAGATCATTAACTTACAGACCTGGGATTCTAGCAAATGTCTGAACAATTCTTTTGCCTCCCTTGTTGATCACAAACATGGGAAAGAAAAAGGAAAACAGAAGTTCATCATGGTGGTTTCCAAACCTAGCTCCTTCTCAGAGTCCAGTGAGGCCAATATTAGTCACCATAAGGAACTCCCCCACAGAGACCAGAGTGTCAGCCCTCTGTTGACACTGCACATTTCAGAGGAAGAAACATAAAAGATACGGTACCATAGTTTCCACCCTTCTTGGCACAAGGAAATTAATCAGCAGTCTCTTTGGATGCTGAAATCACAATCAGAGAACTAGGAAAGACCCTAGAGCCCATGCCCTACAGCTTCCTGCTCCTTTTAAATGCCACTGGCGTCAGAGATGTTAGGTGATTTGTGTAAGGTCGTTAGCAAATTAAGGGTAGAACCAGAACAAGAACCGAAGTTGGCCTGCAGCTCCAATTATTTAAATCAGTAGACACAAACCATTGGCCCATACTAACTATATTTTTATTTGTTTAATTGTTTGCTAAAGTTTTTAAATTGGGAAATTCATTCTCAGAAATCTTCATTTCTTTTATTTTTTAATTTATTTTATATTTTTATTTTTTAAGACATGGGGTCTCATTCTATCACCCAGGCTGCAATGCAGTGGCGCAAACATAGCTCACTGCAGCCTCAAACTCCTAGGCTCAAGTGATCCTCCTGTCTCAGCCTACTGAGTAGTTGGGATTATAGGCGTGAGCCACTGTGTCTGGCTCTATCTTTTTTAAATCGAAAGATTTGCCATCATAGAATGGCTGCCTCCCTTAAGTGAGCTATGAGCTCTCCGGTTCACCACAGTTGCCAAATGTTTCCTCCTTATTCCACCTGCTGGCCTCATCCTTTCATGCCCCACCTGGCCCCTGCAGCCCTGTGGGTTTACAAGCTCTGACTGAGATAACTGGTACATGCTCACCCTTATCAATCAGCCAGTAAGCTTTCCATGCTCTGTAACCATGTCTGATTTATTTATTTATTTTTAAAATTAATTATTATTATTATTTTTTTGAGATGGAGTTTCATTCTTGTAGCCCAGGCTGGAGTACAATGGTGCAATCTTGGTTCACTGCAACCTCCGCTTCCCGGATTCAAGCCATTCTCCTGCCTCCAGCCTGTAGCTGGAACTACAGGTGTGCGCTATCACACCCAGCTAACTTTTGTATTTGTAGCAGAGAGAGGGTTTCACCTGTTGGCCAGGCTGGTCTTGAACTCCTGACTTCAGGTGATCTGCCTGCCTTGGCCTCCTGAAGTGCTGGGATTACGGATGTGAGCCACCATGCCTGGCCGGATTTATTTTTGTAATTTCAGCAATTAACAATGCCACGGGATCTTCACTTAATGCACATTCATTTTTGAATGAATGATGGATTAACAATTAGTTAAGGAGGGTCATGGGAAGAGGCACAGTGTTCAGCTCACAGTTCTGTCCTCTCTCCTGAGCTACTAACATGCTGGGTGACAGCAGCATCTACATAGACCACCTAGAAGCCTGCTCACCTCATTGGTTTCTGAGCACCTCAGCTCCACCCACCTTCACCTCCACTTCATTCTCTGCCGACTCTACCCACACCCCATGTCACATGCAGGGATGTGAGGGTGATCTGGCTTCGACATCTGTCACCCCATTGATCGCCAGGGTTGATTCGGCTGATCTGGCTGGCTAGGTGGGTGTCCCCTTCCTCCCTCACCGCTCCATGTGCATCCCTCCCGAAGCTGCGTGGGTTGAAGAGGATGACCATCCCCAATAGATAGAGGAGGACCGGTCTTCGGTCAAGGGTATATGAGTAGCTGCGCTCCCCTGCTAGAACCTCCAAACAAGCTCTCAAGGTCCAATGTCACATGCAGAACTTTGAGATTCCTCTGAAGCATTAAATAGCCAACATCTCCTCTCTCTGACCAAAGGGCCCATCTTGTGAACCCTATCATCCTCTTGCTTCCCTCATGCCCAGTCTGTAAACCTGCAGGGACAGGCCCTCAGTTCTCCAACACTCTCTTGTCTCCCATCAGCACTGTTGACTACACATCCTTCTTTGGCCAGCCCAGACGCCATGCACCATGTCACCCAACCTCAAGATGTTTTTCAGACTCAAAAGGAATATTGTGGTCTGATAATTTCAGAGCACTTTTCACAAACATTTTTAGGGTCCAAAATATGTAATTTGGCGACTTTAAACAAATACTCTACTTTGAAGAGGTTTTTGCTCTGTCTTTTATCTTTTGGGTTTTGTTTTCTTGTGCACCATAACTTTTTCTCTGTTGAGCGTAACGTTTGCATTGTGGCGTGTGTGTGTGCGTGAGACCCACCAGATAAAACACTACGTTAACCTTACTGAAAACCGCGGGTATGTCATTCCTAGGGCAACTGTTTAGAAGAATAGAACTACCATACACTGGGCTTTTCTGCCTACTGCAGAAGGATTACATTCAAAAACGCTGAAAACTTAGAAAGTCAGCTTTAGAGGCAAAGATATCAACCACAAGGGAATAACATATAATTCTACTATGTAGTGAATATTGTATTTCCAAATAAGTAAAATGCCACAAGTGGGAAGGAGTGAGAGTCAAAAAAAATCAAAATTTCATTAAAATAGCAGTTGCAAACAAAGCTGAATTAACTTTGACAGTCATACTTGCATGAAAACATCTGCCCTTACATGTGCGTCAAGATATCCAAACATCTAAAACTTAAGTATGAATGATCCATTGTTTAATCGGCAAAAGGGCAAGCTCTTTTGTCATGTAAATGAAAATACAGTATGAAAAAAACAGGAAAAAAGAAATCTTTGGATAAAAACTCAAACACATATGCAGAGACTTTGCCAAAGATCGACAAGAGAACAAAAATCCTGAGGAAGAAAGTGGCAAGATGAGGAAAGGCCATTCAGTGGGTCGACTGCCCAAAAACAAAAATAGAAAAGGAAGAGGGATCAGTGAAATAGATGGAGTTGGGAGGAAGTTCTGCACCCAGGAGTGAACAGGAGGATGGTAACCTTCCATAATCTCCCCACCAGAGCCGCTGCCCAGTAATATTCAGCGTGCTGCAGCGCGAGTCTGTTTATCCAGGACTGTTGCCCTGAGTGGAGTTTGCTTGCTGCATGAAATTTCTGGGGCTGCCATGTCAAAAAGGCATACAAAATGCCAGGAGTTGCTTAAAACAAACAAATAACAACACAGGCAGGAGCCAGGTTAAAAAGAAATAAAGAAACCAGGAGATGAAATTCCTTGTATTATCATCTTTCTGGTCTAGTAGTAATGAACATTTCATTATCGCCATTATAATAAACTGTGAAGAACATGTTTCGACTCCATTTGCTTCACCATCTAGGCTAGCCAAAAAATGAAAAAGCAATTAAGTCAACAATTAAAGCCAGAGATAATCCTGGCTCTCCCATTTTCAACACTGCCTTACGATGTGATATATCCCAGTGGGGCAAGGAAACAAAAAAACCCAAAATTTAAAAAAGGATCACCAATGGCCACTCCCTTCAGAGTCATTTCACCCAGACGTGTCCCAAACTACTGCTGGATGGCCAAAACCCCAGCAATGGGCAATCAGCCAGGAGGAGGGCTGAATTTCCCCACCATAGGCTGCATCAATAATAGTCTTAGAAAACCACTTCCAGGGGAGACCATAGCAAAACGTCTGAGTAGCAGTGAAGTCCCACATTCACCTTTGTCAGAGACCTTAGAAACAGAGTGACTCCATCTTGAATGGGGGCTGGGTAGAAGAAGGTTGAGACCTGCTGGGCCACATTCCCAGCATTCCCATACTTAGTCACGGGATGAGACAGGAGGTCAGCAGAACTGTTATCACACAAGATACAGATCATAAAGACCCTGCTGATAAAACAGCAAATCAAAACCCACTAAAACCAAGATGGCCATAAAAGTGACCTCTGGTCATCCTCACTGCTCCTTCTTTGCTAATTATAATGCATCAGCATGCTAAAAGACACTCCCACCAGCACCAAGACAGTTTACAAATGCCATGGCAACATCGAGAAGTTAGCCTATCTGGTCTAAAAAGGGGAAGAATCCTCAGTCCTGAGACTTGCCTGCCCCTTTCCCAGAAAACTCATAGATTTAACATAACCAAGAAATAACCATAAACACACTCAGTCAAGCAGGCCTTAGTGCTGTTCTGTGTATGAAGTAGCCATTCTTTTGTCTTTTTACTTCTCTAATAAACTTGCTTTTGCTTTATTCTATAGACTTGCCCCAGATTCTTTCTAGCATGGCATTCAAGAACCCTTTCTTCGGGTCTGGGTCCTGACTCCTTTCCAGTAACACATTCATCACCATTTGCCACTTTTACAGCAGGACCCTGTGGCTGAACAGGTCAAGGGTAAGGAAGCTGTCCTATTCCCAGCCACCCCCAAGTTCTGTCTAACTGAATGGTTGTGTCCCCCCATCCCTTCCATTTGTTTTCTGATTGATCTGTCATGTAGCATTCTCTCGTGCCGTTCCTGGGAAATGTTTACAGCTATTTAGTACAGTCTCTGTGTTCTGCATTTGTCCAAGACCCTCTGCAAATTGCCAACACTTACCATTTCCATCTTCCCGTCCCTGTTTCTCCACACCTGCCCTGTCATTCTGCTCAAGGGTAACACTTGCTTTTTCCCGAACACACACTGAGCTTCCCTCCATGGTGAAGCTCTGCTCCTGCTCAGGTGATAGGTGAATTCACTACCCTTTGAATAACATTCAACTTTCCTTTTTTAAGCTCACAGCCCCTCCTCTAGTTCTAAGAAGATGACCGTCCCAATATGAAGGACACAGTGTTGCCCCAGAGGAGTTCTAGAACCTTCCAGTACTCACTTCACGTCCTGTCTTCCACCTTTGCTGAGGGTAGGCTCCTTGAGGACAAGAGCAGATGGCAGCCTTCATCCTCACCTACCTCAGGCAGATAATGGAGTGTCTTACACATGTCTTTAATGTGGATGATAAATAAAAAGTTAATAAATATTTGTTTAAATGTGTATGGTTGAACTGGATTGAATTGTAAAGTAGAATTTATGTGGTTTAAGCTCGGGGTACCCTGAAGCTAGTTTCACGGATTCATAGAATGCTTGTGCCAGAGAGAATATAAAGGCCATCTAATTGACCCTCCTCATTATGCAGATGAGGAAACTGAGGCCTGGGAAGATTACTGACTTGCCCAAGGATGCACAATTAGAGACAAAAACCTGAGACTGAGAACAAGTTCCCTACGACTTAATTCTGACAATCCTATTACATATTAAGGCACAACCTTGATATGTTAATTTTAGAATATCTATTGCGGAATCAATTTCTCAGCAATATATGGAGAGCCTCCTGGGTCCCAGGCACTATGCTAAATGCTCCAGAGGTGGGAACCTGCAAGAACCCTTAGATATCTGCTGCCTTACTAACATGTAAATTAAAACAGTTGGCCGGGTGCGGTGGCTCATGCCTGTAATCCCAGCACTTTGGGAGGCTGAGGCAGGTGGATCACCTGAGGTCAGGAGTTTGAGGCCAGCCTGACCAACATGGTGAAACCCCATCTCCATTAAAAATATAAAAATTAGCCAGGCGTGCTGGCGTGCACCTGTAATCCCAGCTACTCAGGAGGCTGAGATAGGAGAATCACTTGAACCTGGGGGGCGGAGACTACAGTGAGCCAAGATCGTACCACTGCACTCCAGCCTGGGCAACAGGGCAAGACTCTGTCTCAAAAAAAAAAAAAAAAATGGAAACAGTTATCTCTAGGAAAGCAGAAAGTAGGCTGTCATTCCCCCAAAATCTCGCACTGCAAGGCTGCATGGGACCTCAGAGATCCTCATTCCTGAATTCAGTATTACTCCGTGTTTATGGTTTAACTAATCACACGTCCTCTGCACAGGCAAATTTCATTTTTATTCCCCCAGTTGTTCTTTTCTGTGCCTTCTGAAATACAAGTCAATGCCTACATTGCTGTCGGCTTTCACTTTTAACTTCTCTAACACTGGTCCTGGATAGAGTTAGTGACAGCTGCATCCTAGAGAGCTTTTGTCTTTAATGAGGATGATAAATAGGACTTGAATTTCTAACATAATGAGGTTTATGATGGGTCATTTCAATTTAGAAGAGATACACTATCTTCCTACCTTCTAAAACAAGGAAAGAAAAAGGAGTAGCATGAATAATTTTAACTTCTAATCTGGCCCTCCCCCAAACCCCTCATTTTTAATCTTCTCAGACTTATTGTCTTCCAACATAATAAGGAAAAGACTGGAACGCTTCCTAAAACGTATCCTAGGCTGGACATCTGTAAGTTAACCTCCATTATGTTTAATTCTTCACTGTTTCTTACTTTGGTTTCATTTGGGCTTTTTCAACAGACGTGAATGGTTTTTGACACACCACAAGGACAGTTGCATAAGCAGCGTTCCTTCTTCACAGGACATTGTTTCTCCTACATACCTTATTAGGAGGTGAGACCTCAAGCAATACAAATCGCCTTCATAAAGCTGGCATTTGATTCTATGTGCAGCCCTACTTGTTCAAATATCCAACCCTATTCCAAGCATGGAACATCACACAGAGCATCAGGAGTCCAGCTAACCTGGACTGGTAGGTCAGAGACCGTGTCAGTCGTATTTTAAATGTTCATTTCTTCCGTTGGCTCGTGTCTTAAATGCTATTTAATATCTGTTCGCGCCAGTTTCCTTTGTCTCTGGAAAGGTGTCGAATGTGTACCTAACCATGAATTAAATTCCTTATAAGAGGTGAAATAAGTTAGGAGAACGTGAGACCAACCCTCTCCATAGATTTGAAAGCGAAGAGTACTAAACTCATTACTGGATTATGAGTTCTCCCATCTACAAGTGTTTGCCTGCTGTGCCCTCAGGCAGGGAACGCAGAAGTGGGGAGACCTCAGAAAGTACTTACAGAAAATAGGAGAAGGTGGAAGATGGCTGAAGACAAGCAGATTCCTTCATCAACTGGATTTGTGTTTCTCAAAGAACACTTTGTATGTAGATGTACAATTCTTAACATTTTTAGATGCAAATTAGTAAATATTGTCTGTTTTCCTTTTCTCTGAAAATATGTCTCTGTTAGTCAGGATTCCCCAGAGAAACAGAACCAATAGAATGTAGGAAACTGATAGGAAGACAGGTAGGTTGATAGATAGAAGATAGACAGATAGATAGACAGATAGATGATAGATAGATAGATAGATGATAGATAGATAGATGATAGATAGATAGATAGATAGATAGATAGATAGATAGATAGATAGATAGATAGATAGATAGATAATGGATGGATAACTTTAAGGAATTGGCTCATGCTGTTGTAGGGGCTAGTAAGTCTGAAGCCCGCAGGGAAAGCCAGCAGGCTGGAGACCCAGAAAGGAAATAACAGTGCGGCTTGAGTCTGAAGACAAGCTGGAGACAGAAATCCTTCCTCCAGGAACCTCAGTCTTTTCTCTTAAGGACTTCAACTGATAGGATGAAGCCCATCTATGTTATGGACAGTCATCTGCTTTTACTCAAACTCTACTAATAAAATGTTTATCTACCCCTGAGATGCCTTCACAACAACATCTAGACTGCTGTTTGACCAACTATCTGGGTACCACCGCCTAGCCAAGTTGACACATAAAATTAGCTGTCACAATATCACAATGCTCAATCTGAGGTTCTCTACAAAAAAAGAGAACTGAATTATCTTTTGTGTAATATCTTGTAATTCAAAGTATTTTACATGATCATTTTGATCTTTGAAACATTATGGCATGAAAATTACAATTAGAGCCTCTTGGAAATTGGAAAAAAAAAAAAAAAAGAAAGAACCTTTTCCAAAAGTTTACGTTCTTTGCCTGGAAATTGTAATACAGTTGCCACAGTTAATGTAACAAATGGTTAAATTTCACCTGCTTAATCCATCATGTGCCTGAAAAACGATATGACCTATGGTTCTCTTTCAGGTACACCTAATCATTGTCTGTAACACTATGTCTAAGGGGAAACACATTCTAAACCATCAATCAAAACACCAGTAATATCCTGCCTATGCTGGCCTCCCCATAAAGGCGTTGTGACTGGAGAGACTTGAGACAAGCAGACATGGGAAGGGTGACGATGCTCTTGGCCACCTTTAACTGGTTTGCTCTCTGTATTTGCATAATCATAAGAAGCAACCATTCTACATTTTCATTAGCTAATATTCTCTAACCCAAACAATCCTGGTACCCAGGCATTCATCCCAGGGCACAAAGGAAAAGTGCTCTAGAAAGAGAAACTTGGGGCTGGGTACGGTGGCCTACACATATCATCCCAGCACTTTAGGAGGCCGAGATGGGCACATCACTTGAGATCAGAAGTTCGAGACCAGCCTGGTCAACATGGTGAAACCCCATCTCCACTAAAAATACAAAAATTAGCAGGGCATGGTGGCATGCACCTGTAATCCCAGCTACTTGGGAGACTGAGGCAAAAGGACCTCTTGAACCCAGGAGGTAGAGGTTGCAGTGAGCCGAGATCACACCACTGCACTCCAGCCTGGGTGACAGAGAGAGACTCTGTCTCAATTTTTAAAAAAAGAAAAAGGAAAAAGAAGGGAGAACCCTGATCCATATGTGTCTTCATATAAAGGTTCTTTGTCAAGCTAGGGCCATCTGTCTAGATAGAAGTAGAGGAGTAGTTTAAAATGGTAGAATAGAAGCATTCAGTCGTGACATGAAAAATTAAAGTTGTTTTTTGTCTTTGAATACCTAAAAGCATGGAAATAAGGACAGAAGATCCAAATGGTGTAATGGAAAAGGAAACCTACACCTTTCAACCATGCACCAGCACAGTTACTCTCCTACTGGGATTGAGCCATAAAGAAAAGCTTCCAAACTGATAATAGTGGCATTTACAATGCGTTCTATTTACCAAATCCCATTTTATTTTTCTTTTCCCAGCCCACATTCCCCAGCCTGTTAGCATTTAGGGATGGGTGAATGGTTGCTACTAGTGAGGACTTGTTGGAAGTTACAGAAGCCATGCTCAGGCCCAGCAGGGATCCATCCCACCCTGACCGGCAAGATTATCCACAGTCTGCAACCTCATTTTCTTAGCAGCCTCAAATACCACACATTTAAGATTGCAATGTCACAAAATAAAGGGACCCTGGAGCCCCAAGACACTGATTGATAAAGAGTCACCAAAGAAAAACATTTGCCCAGCATGACATGAGGAAGGCAAACCCTTTATCAAGAAGCCACTGAAATATGCGGTTTATTTATTAGACGGTATAACCTATGCTGTCCCGCTAGAATATATCCCCTAATTCTTGTAATCTGACTGTAGGAAGGAAACGACATTTTTAAAAGTACATTTTTAAAAACAACATTTTTAAAAGTACAACATTTTTGTCATATGGAACATTATTCAGAGGACAGCAAATACCATAACAGATCACATAAACTGCTCACAGCAGCATCGCCACACATACAGAAGCCTCCTTCATTCAGCTGTGTCTTGCATTCCCCAAACATTCAGTATGGCATTCAATTCCTCCACGGCCCAGCCATTCCCTCCCTCTCTAGCCTCATCTTGCTCTCCCTGCTTATCCTATTTCTAGATATGCCAAGCTACCTGTGGTTCCCTGCATGAGCCCCACCTTTCATAACTGCTCATTCTACTCCTCCTGCCTGGACCTTTTTCCCCAGCCATCCTTAACTGGTCCATCCATCAAGATTCAACCAGAGGGCCGTGCACAGTGGCTCACGCCTGTAATCCCAGCACTTTGGGAGGCTGAAACAGGTGGATCACCTGAAGTGAGGAGTTCGAGACCAGCCTGGCCCCCAACAAAGTGAAATCCCATCTCCACTACAAATACAAAAAGTAGCTAGGCATGGTGGCAGGTGCCTGTAATCCCAGCTACTTGAAGAGCTGAGGCAGGAGAATCGTTTGAACCTGGGAGGCGGAGTTTGCAGTGAGCAGAAATCGCGCCATTGTACTCCAGCCTGGGTGACAACAGCAAGACTCTGTCTCAAAAAAAAAAAAAAAACAAACAAAAAAATCAACCAGAGAAGTAGAATCATTCAACGTGATCTCAAACAAGGAATTTATTACAGGATTTGACTCCCCACCCCCACCCATGCAATTGTAGGAGCTGGTTCAACAGTTTACACACACCTATTCTTTCTGTATCTGGCTCTGGGCCTGAAGTCAGCAGGGCAGGCAATTGGGAAGGAAAGAGGCTTGAAGTGGAGAGAGCCAGGGCAAACCAGAACTCACCTGGCAGCCCGGAAGGGTGAAGCAGAGCCAGTGCTGGTCACTTACAAGGGAAACTGGCACTTTCCATCATTGAGCTAGACACACACCTGGCCTAGGAGTCAGAGACGTTGAAGGCGCTGCCTCACCTCAACAAGGGAAGCCTGTGGATCTGCAACAAGCGTGAGCTACCCAGCCCGTTGACACAAGGAGCATCCACACAGCTGCTGCCTCCTTTCTACCCTCCAGACTTCATGCATATTTCTTACTGGGTCAGTCCGAGCCCAGAGCCATACAGGGAAGGGAATTCTGGGAAATGTAGTTCCAGCTTAGTTCATTGGATAAGTCCAAGGTCATCAGCTTGGCTAACTTCTCCTGGTCCTCTAAGACTCAACTCAGACCATACCCTTCTGGGGACGTTATCTTCAGCTCCAAGATTATTCTCATTGTCCTTCCTCTGTGCTGTCTTAGCATTCTGTGCACACCATCATCACAGCATTTAACGCGTAATATTTAAATTGCTTATTTGTGTGTCTATGTTTTCAGCTGGATTATAAGGTCCCTGAGGGCAGGGCTATGTCATATTCATTTTTCTGTCCCCAGCAGTGTCTGCACATAGTAGGTCTTTAGTAAACATGGAGCGGAACTGTGGGCATGCATTTCCTTCAAGCATTTACTGCTACCACTCCACAAATGAGGATCATGTGTAAAGACCTAAGTGAAGAAAGGCAGAAAAAATCCTATATTCTGTCTCAAGTGTTCCCTAGCGCATATCTGCAGTGCACTCAAGAGCCACCCTGACTGCAGGCTGAGGATGGGTGAATTTGGAATAGACTGTTCCAATAACTGTTGTTGAACATTTCTTAAGCGCCAGGCATTAAATATTTCACATGCTTGGACTCATTTTGATCTCACAAGAATTGCATAATGGGTATTATTACCCTCAAAACAGATACAGAGCTGTTAAGTAATCTGCGCACAGCTGGTCCAAATCACAGCTGGACTTCAAAACCCACGCTCATTCTGCTGCCCTACGTTTCTGCCCCAGCCCGGGCTGGGGACTGCAGGTGGCTGGAGCAACAGTGATTCAGAGGGGCCTTACACTAGAAGCGAAGGAGGTGGCGCCATCAGCTGGTGCTTTAAAAAGGCCAGAGGTGCTTATAAACAACCCTCCCTTCACGGTCCCACCCTCCTCCCACAGAGGCAGCCAGCAGGGTGGGGCCAGGCCGGTGTCCAGAACACCACTCCCCACCCTGCACACCCCGAGGCTACTCAGGCCCCAGGCGGGCATGCCCTCCCCTCTAGTTTCTTCCTCCCTCCCACGGCTTTTCCTAACCCTGGCGTTCCCTGTAGTTCCACTGCTGAAGGCTGCCCGGGATAATCACGCTTTCACTAGAGCCCTCCAGGAGTGCCAGGGAGTAGACGCGGGAGACCCCAGACACCCCGGAGACTGCCTGACGCTCTTCCCAACTCTTCCACTGTGATTACATAGTCCTTCCAATTGATTGCCTTTCTGAACAAGCATGATTCCTTTGGGAAGACCCCGGAGGGCAGCGTGCTGGAGTGGTTCTTGGAATTAGGCAAGCCTGAGAGCAAGGTCTTGTCATGCCACTTACCGTGTGATCCCAAGCAAGCTGCCTAACCTTTCCGGGCCTCATCCCAAAACATCCCCAAAACAAAGACAACACCCCCTCCTTGGGTGATTGGTAGGGCACATGCATTGGAGGCATGGAAAACCCTTAGCACAGAGCCTGGCCAGTCATGGCTACTGTCATGTTGTGGCCGCGACTGCTCAGAGCACTGTCAGCCTGGGAGCGAGTGGGCTCAGCCCCGTTAATGATTCTCCTGCTCAATCACATGGCACACTGGGGACTCAATAACGCTGCTGCAATACAACCACTCCCGTTTCTCAACGTGAAAAACAAATGCTGCTTATTCTTTTGATCAAAAGTGATTTATTCATTCACTTGAACACCTACTGTGTGCCAACCACCAGGACCCGCACTGGCGGTGGGGAAATAGCTAAAGATATTTAAGACATCTTTCCTGGCCTCAAGGAGCTTTCGATCTAAGTTTTCCTTTAAACAAAGGCATTGGGGCCGTGTTAATAAGGGGTTAACAGCAGCTCTCCCTGCCTTTATACAGTTGCAGCTCAGCAGCAGTAAATTCTCATCTGAACTGCAACTGACCCTGTGCACACAATCATGTTATTCATATTCTTATAAACAGAGGGTACAGTATGTATAATTTCCTAGATTTCTAGGAGGAGATGTATCGTAACTAAACTCCAACTTTTCCTTTGGAGAAACAGTTCCATTTGTTTCTGGTTAGCTTCAAAGCAAAAACTAATTTTTTCCTTCTATGTGTCAGTAACTCGAGTGAAATTTGTCACTTGTTTTTATGAAAAATTCTTTGCCGTTACCTTCATTGCTTGAAATTAAAAAAAAAAAATTGAAAAGAAAAAAATAACCACCCACTGCAACTCACCCTCCCTGCATGGTACAAGGCACTTGAAACGCAGTGACAGAATGGTGGTGTCATTTCTAGTCATGGAAACTAACAAGAGTCCCCGGAATGGCCTAAAATTCATCTGACAGGGATCTGTTTCCTAGTACCTCCTATGGGAGCAAGACCACGGGTGACATCTTGTTCCAATTTAAGCAAGGTTGAGCCGTGGGCCAGCTCCTTCAAATCATAACCAGCACAGAAATTGCCTCCTACCAAAAAACCACAAGGGTTAGACTCTGTAAGAATGAATCCCAGAAAAGCTGGAACTTTCAAGTCCAAGCATATTTCTGAAGCAATCCAGTCAAGAACAGCATTTTCATTTTCTTTCATTGGGAGATTTCTTGTTTGTCCTAGGATGAAGTGTGAGTGTGCTCGGGGATGAAGGAAGAGCAGCTTTATTTTGCCTCCAAAAGAACTAACAACTCCTTCACCACTTTACCTTGAGCCAGAGTTATTCAGAAAATAATCTATTTTTACCTTTCTATATATGTGTTGAATAGAGATACCATTTTATTAGCAAATTACCAAAAACATGAGCTGACTCTCTCTCAGTGGTGACTCATTGTGAATGGGATGTTTCTCTAGGGGCATAGCTGTCCCCAGGGAAACATCTCCTCTGAGCTGTATTTTCTAACCTGGGACATGCCTTAGTATAGGACCAAGAGAATTGCGACAACATTTAGGGAGGTTCCCTGTCTATGTCCTGAATTCCAAACTGTATTATATGCACCATGGCTTTGAACTCTGTTTATTTGACCTCTTTAAGTTCAAGTAACCAGTGATCGAGGCGACAAATAGGAGTGGCCCTGAGATGATTCAAAGATGTCGGCTACACCCAGGATGAATGAGGAGCAGTCGATTCACATTTAGAATCCACGAGAGTAATGTATGTGTGTCACTGTGGGGGATGACAGAAGGGATGGAGGAGAGAGGGAGGGAGGGCGCTAAAGGCAGTGGTCTGTGGCGACCACTGTGACCTGGGGCTATCTGCAGTGGCTCCTGTAATGGAAATGGGGACCACTGTTTATAGGAATCATCTGGCTCTACAGACCCCTGAGATGGTCACTAGTGCAATTAGCTGAATTATGCTCCCCCAAAATTCATATGCTGAAATCCTAACCCTCAGTACCTCAGAATTTGACCCACTTTGAAGATGGAGCCTTAAAAGAGGTAACTAAGGACCAGATGTGATGGCTCACGCCTGTAATCCCAGCACTTTGGGAGGCTGAAGTGGGCAGATCACGAGGTCAGGAGTTTGAGACCAACCTGGCCAATATGGTGGAACCCAGGCTTTACTAAAAAAATTACAAAAATTAGCTGGGTGTGATGGCATGCCTGTAATCCCAGCTACTCAGGAGGCTGAGACAGGAGAAGGGCTGGAACCCGGGAGGCGGAGGTTGCAGTGAGATGGCGCCACTGCACGCCAGCCTGGGTGAAAGAGCAAGACTCCGTCTCCAAAAAAAAAAAAAAAAAAAAAGAGGTAATTAAGTTAAAGTGAGTCCACTACGGTGAGACTTAATCTAATCTGACTGGTGTCCTTATGAGAAAAGGAAATCAGGACACAGAGACACACAGAGACAGAGGACCAGGTGGGAACACAGGGAGAAGACAGCATCTACAGGCAGAGAAGGGCTCCGGGAGGAACCGACGCTGCCCGCACCGGGATGTCGGAATTCCAGCCCCCAGAACTGTGAAGAAAGAGTCCTGTTTAACACCCCCACTCTGTGGCCCTGGCATACTAGTACAACTAGCTACTGGGATTTGCAGAGCCGAATTCTCCTGGAATTGCTGCCAAACTTCAGATGTTTCCAGAATTGTCTTACATAAAGCAAATTGAGAAAAGCCTTTCTCTGAGATTTTAAAATCAGGGAAAATGGTAGTATTTGAGAAGGTTTATGACCATGAATTTATTTCTGTTTTTTCCTCACTTCTCTCCTTGTCGAATGCTGGGCCTCCACCATTCAGCTTCCTCTCTCCCCTGGGCCCTTTTGAATCCTGGTCACCTGATATCATCTTCCCACCATACCCCTGAACATGCCACAGGTCACCAACAGCACCTCTGGGTCACCTGCAAATGCTTACCGCATTTGACCAAACCATTACCCCTGACTTTTTTCCTAATTTTTTTAACAGAAGAAATACTTGTATTCTGCAAAAAATTTACACACTGCAAAAACATGGAGGTAAAAGTAAAGCCCAAACCTCTATTTCCTTTTTTTTTAATTGTACTTTACATTCTGGGGTACATGTGCAGATCATGTAGGATTGTTGCATAGGTACACACATGGCAAGGTGGTTTGCTGCCTCCATCCCCCCGTCACCTATATCTGGCATTTCTCCGCATGTTATCCCTCCCCACCCTCCCTCTATTTCTTAACCTCCACCTCCTTAAGACAGTGGCTGTCAAGCAGGGACAATTCTGCCTCCAGGAGGACATTTGGTAATGTCCAGAGACATTGCTGGTTGTTACAGCTGGGTAGTGTGGGGTGTATTACGGTATCTAGTGGGAAGAGGCCAGGGAAGACCTGCTAAACATCCCACAATACACAGAGCTGCCCCCAGCACAAAGAATGATCTGCCCCAAATGTAAATCACGTCCACATTTGAGAATCCCTGCCTCAGGGGTAGAGAAAAAATGTGCCCACTCTGTGGTGGCTCATGCCTGTAATTCCAGCACTTTGGGAGGC
>CAUYLG010024772.1:0-45827 GCA_963573385.1 Cacajao melanocephalus
GAGGTCAGGAGTTCGAGATCAGCCTGGCCAACGTGGCAAAACCTCCGTCTCTACTAAAAATACAAAAATTAACCAAATGTGGTGGTGTACACCCATGGTCCCAGCTACTCAGGAGGCTGAGGCAGGAGAATCACTTGAACCCGGGAGGTGGAGGTTGTAGTGAGTCAAGATTGTGCCACTGCACTCTAGCTTGGGTGACATAGTGAGACTCTGCCTCAAAAAAAAAAAAAAAGAAAAAGAAAAGAAAAGAAAAATTCTCGCATGACCTATTGAGCATTTTCCATGTTGATCTAATGAAATAATGAAAAAGAGTATTTGTCTATTACTTATCTATCTGCATATTTTTCCCTTTAAAAGCTGCTTTTGGATTTATCAGCCTGTTTTTAGAATTTCTTAATTTCTGTTTTTTTCTATATTAAGTTCTTTTTTTTCCCTTAGGGTTTTGTTGTTCTTTTCTAACATCTTGGTTAAATTCTTATTTATACATCATGGAAACGTAAATTGAATCCTGCTTTCTGACCGTCCTTTTACCACCAGAAGAAACTCCAGAGTTTATACTAAATAGCTTTCTGTTTTGTTAACTCTTAGCTTGGAGTAAAGAGACAATGGGAGAAGCTGGCAACCTTTCCACACAGCGGCTGTAACAGATGGTATTGCCATTTACTTTTGTTTTGGAAGCTAGAGGCAAATAACTATAGCATCTGGGATGAGATCAGTTAAACTTCAGGAGGGAGGAAGAGAATTAGAGGTTTTCTTTTTGCTAGATGAAGATGTAACAGTCCACTCTAAATGTCACAACTGAAGGAAATGTTACCCTCTCCATAAATCTGGGGGTGTGGGCTCACCCAGCAGGCTTAGCATTTAGTATAGATTGGTTACCAAAAGGCCTGAGTTGGTTATTTCTCTGACTTATTAAAACAGGAAGTTTCTGGAAATCATATTTCCCCTGTTGATTTGCTTAGTGTGGTCAGCCTACTTAAACATAGGTCCCACAATCCCCAGTGATATGGTTTGGCTGTGTCCCCACCCAAATCTCATCTTGAATTGTGGTTCCCATAATCCTCATCTGTCAAACGAAGGACCTGGTAGGAGGTAATTGAATCATGGGGGTGGTTACCCTCGTGCTGCTCTTGTGATAGTGAGTGAGTTCTCACAAGATCGTTGGTTTCATAGGGGGCTTTTCTCCCTTTGAGGGGCACTTCTCTCTCCTGCTGCCTTGTAAAGAAGGACATGTGTACTTTCCCTTCTGCCATGATTGTGTTTCCTGAGGCCTCCCCAACCATGCAGAGCTATGAGTCAATTAAACCTCTTTCCTTTATTAATTACCCTGATTCAGGCAGTTCTTTATAGCAGTGTGAGAATGGACTAACACACCCAGCACAAAATCTGCCCTTCTAGGATGAACAAAAACTCAGGCTCTAGAGTAAAGTAGAATTCATGCTCACCCATTTATGCTGTGGTCTTGGCCAAAACTTCTACCTCTTTGAGCCTTAGTTTCTTCTCCCAGAATGTAAGAATAATGTAAGAATTAAGTTGCTTAATGCGTGTAATACGAGAGTGAGTTAAAAAATATTTAGTGGGGTCATTGACCAGTCAGAAGAGGCACAGATCATAACGTGAGAGGTGGGCTCAGAGGCCCCTTTTTGTGTTTTCAGTTCCTCAGGGAAGAGGATACAGGAGGTTCTAGTAAAGGAGTGCAGATGACCAGGGCACTAGGGGCTCCCTGAGGATGCTTAGGGCTTCAGATATTTGCTAATGTGTATGACAGCATTTCGATATTTTAATAGTCAGCATTTCAGTTTGGAGGAAAGTACATAGCACAGTGTCTGGCATATAGTAAGCATTCAATAAATGTAAGCTATTGTTCCTGTTATTATTTTAAAAGCTGAATATTATTGTTATTGTTTTGATGATGTCTATGCGTATTCCCACCCGTAAGCTTTTGCTTTCACTGTTACATGCCTGAAGAGTGGTTGTCGGTATAAATAAGGAATGCAGTTCAGCACAGCTGCTTTTTGTTGGTGGCATGTTCTATGCAGTTTTTGGTTTCTATCATGTTCCTCTTTAACTGCATTTTAGCTCTTGCCCTAAGGATCACTTTCCTCCTTGACAAGTATCATGTTAATTAGTTCGTGAGCATGATTCACTGTCTCTGATGTGCTCAGCACTGTTAGCATGCTCAGTCTGGGCCCTAAAACACCTCTTTGATGGCCTTCCTCATTTGTTTCAAAGCCTTCAGTGAATTCCCCATTCTAATTTCCAACCTTATCTTCTGGCCTTCTTTTCTACACTCCACGTTCTAGACTAATGTGACTATTTATTACTCTTCCCCAAGCACACTAGGTAAGTTCCTTCCTGCCCGCCTGTTCTATTTTGTCCATATGGCATATCCTCCCCTCCATCTTCACCAGCCTGGCTGCCCCATGTTTCCTGAAAATGCCATTAGAATTTCTGATCTTTGCTCGTGCGGGACCCTCTGTAGAATACTTTTCTCCCTTGCCTCTGGGCTTATTTCTTCCCTTCCTGTAACTACCCCTAGCCTGTGACTACATGCTCCATAGAATTTTTCTGGCTCCTATGATTTGCACTGTTCATTTGATACTTTATATTGCCTTGTTTGTAGTTTTCATCTTTAAAAATTTATATTCTATATAATTGCAGCAATTGGATCAGAGGCTCCTAGAGGAAGTTTTGTATCTATACATTCGAGCATCCAGAATAAGTAGTCAGTAAATATTTGTGGATGGTAGTGATGATGAGGCCACTGCTAGTTCTGATTAGGGAAATTACATATCCAGTGCAAGAAGGCAGGGGAGATTTTGCAGTGGTAGACAGCATGGATAAAATGAAAACAATGTGGAAAGCAAGGAGGCCAGTGAAGGGTCTGTGGAAGTAATTTATGCCAGGATAAAGGTAATAGCGGTGGGAATGGGGAGGATAGAACAAATCTGAGAGATAGCTGAAGAAACAGCAGGATTACAGGGCAGACTTAGTTCAAGAGTGACAGAGTAGAGTCAGCAATAACTTCTCAGGTCTCTTATCTGTAGATGGTGAAAAGAATGGTGGATGACTGGGGAGAATGTGGATGCAGAGACAATTTTGCTTTATACATGCTAAATTTGAGAGGACTGATGGACACATAAGAGCTGAAGATATAGAGGTAAGGGTTGTAAAGATAAGGTCATTAAGGGAAATATCAATAAAAGGACTATTTAAAAAGGAAGGTAAAGCTGGGCACAGTGGCTCATGCCTGTAATCCCAGCACTTTGGGAGGCTGAGGTGGGAGGATCGCTTGTGCTCAGGAGTTTGAGACCAGCCTGGACAACATAGTGAAACCCCAATCCTACTAAAAACACAAAAATTAGCTGTGTGTGGTGGCATGCCTCTGTAGTCCCAGCTACTCTAAAGGCTGATGCAGGATGATTGCTTGAGCCCGGGAAGCAGAAAGTGCAGTGAGCTGTGATCGCACTACTGTACTCTAGCCTGGTTAACAGAGTGAGACCCTGTCTTTCTGTCTCAAAAAAAAAAAGTAGAAGTCCATGGACTGAACTAGGGATCAACCCATAGACTGGTCACTGAGGAGAGAGAAAGCTGGGAAAAGACAAAAGAAGATGCCAGATCTAGAAAGCACAATGTCATGGAACCAACAAAAGGCAGAGTTTGAAGGAGACTGAGTAGTCAGGCTCTGTTAGTTCTTGTGGAGAGTGAATGATATCAGGCTGAGAAAGCAGAACAGAGCCTGTTCTGAGACCCATCTCAAGACTCAAATTAATCAAGTCTGAATTAAAGTGCACATCTGATAAATGATGATCTTCCTTTGGAAGGCATGTTTACTAATAGGAAATTAGTTCCTGTAATATAAATGGTTTCAGAGTTTTGAAGCTGTACAGCATCTATAAGATGCACTCTCAGAAGACCTAGACTGAGATTCAATTTAGTAAATTCGGCTACAAGGAAATTAAATAAGCACTATTGAAAGGATTTTCCAGACCTTTTTTGGATGCTACTTTTAATTCTCTTCACCAAGGTCCTCACAGAAAAGGTCATTTGGACCTTGAAAGTCAAGAACTTGGCAGTCATTGACCAAAACTAAAACCCAGACACCCTGGTGCATTATGCATGCTGAGAAAGGTAACTTTGTCATATTTTACAATATGCACTGCACTCCTATTGCATTTTGAGAACAGTGCTAGACCCTGTAGGGAGTACAGAGAATGAATACGATTTCCCTGGTTTCAAGAAATTCTTTTAGTAGAAGCTTCTTGTTTAGAATCAAAGAGGACTAAGATTAAACATTTCGTTATCTTTTGAAACTCTGAAAGACAGATCTTTGGACATACCATGATTCCAACAATGTAGCATAGAGCAGACAAGTTTGTATTAATAAGGGGGCAGAGAGTAGTCATTATGGCCTGGGCTCTGCATACCCCAGTAGTTCAAAATAAATTGAACTACTACTAGGCATGTAGTAGTTCAATTTATTTTGAACCTCCTTATCTGTAGAATGGGCCTAATCATGGTATAATTCTTGTGAGGACTGAATGAGATCAACTATCTTAAGTGCCAACTACAGGGCTCAGTGAATTTAGTGTCATTATGATAGTCAAGAAAGAATCAATGCTACAAACCTACTGGTAGTTCTTGGGGTTAGAAACTCATTGATGCAACATGATTTAATTGTTCTTAGGGTTCCTCCATTACTAGCTATCAGGTATGCCAGATTTAGCAAATAAAATTACAGGATACTCAGTTAAATTTGAATTTCGGGCAAGCAATCAATACTTTTTAGTGTAAATATGTTCTAAATGTTGCATGGGACCTACTTATACTAAAACATTTGTTGTTTATCTGAAATTCAAATTTAGCTGGGAATTCTGTATTTTGTCTGGTAACCCTAATAGCCTAGTAGCTGTGTGACCTTAGGCAAGTTACTTAATTTTTCTGTGCCTCACTTTCTTCATCTGTTAAATGGGTTATTAAAAACACTTAGAACCATGACTGGATCATAGTAATGCTCTATGTATTATAATAATTGTTAGCATTCAGTTGGGGTGGCGTCTGGTTAATGTAAGTTGCTGGTGGTAATTCACATCTATCATGATTCAAGAGAAATTTTTAAAATTATGTTTTCACTATTATTGCATTTAGCATTCCCTTTGGAATTGTCTTTAAAAATGCAACCTCAAACTAAGATAAAAAGAGACTCCATTCTTATAATAGCTCCTTTTGGCTTTAATGGTTTTTACTCTCCCTTAAATTCTTATGACAGGATTGATAACCATCAAGGAAAATTCAATCCTCACTCTCTATTTCTGCAATTTTCCTTACTGGAGCAGCGCTGAGCTGGAGTTGAAACTGAAATGAAATTGCCATTTCCTCCTTTGTCTGAAGAGTTTTTTATTAGTTTCAAAGCAGTTCAAAACTGTTTCTCAAATATAGGTGTTTGGAACTGAGAATGTTTTAAATGAGGGACTATGAATCTGAGGTGTAATTGCAGCTCTGACAGAGGAGATGTTTATTTATTAATTTAACCCAGATACTGTATTTCAAATTGGTGAGGTTAGAATTTGCCATCATTATTTTTCCCATCAGATTCTTTACTAAAGTTATTGACTTTACAAGTCCTTGGTCTGAGAAAGTAGCTCAACTAAAATTATTTCTCCTTCACTTGAAGTGTCTAACTGTGTTTTATGTGGCTATAACAGAATACCATACACTGGGTAATTTATAATAAACATAAATTTTTTGGCTCACAATTCTGGAGGCTGTGAAGTTCTGTAGTAGGGCCCTTCTGTGGGCCCTTCTGTTCAGATGAGGGCCATCTTGCTGTGTTGTCACATGGTGGAAGGTGGCGGGGGGAGAGACAGAGAGGAAAAGGGGGTGGAACTCACTTGTTGATAACAAACTTACTTCCTTAATAAGAGGAAGTGGGAGAGAGAGAGAGAGGAAAAGGGGGTGGAATTCGTTTGTTGATAACAAACTTTTTCCCTTACTTTGTTAATGAACCCACTCCCACAATAAGGGAATTAATCCATTTCTCATGGCCCAGTCACCTCTCAAAGGTCCCACCGCCTAAATGTTACAATGGCAATTGCATTTCAACATGAGTTTTGAAAGGGACAGACATTCAAACCATAGCGTGAAGTATCTCTCCAACTCCTCATCCCCATAAAACGACATCAAAGTTTTATGTACCTTTTCAAATTCTAGTAGGTTCCACCTCCTGTTGCCCTCTTGGAGTACTGCCAGAATTAATCTTTATAAGAACATTTATCATCCTCTGTCTCTTCAGACACTGGTGTGAGGGAGGCAAATACCATCTGTAATTCATTTTTGAATTCCTCATGATGCCTTCCTTGCAGATAGTAGATGGCTCAATAGATATTTGTGGCATTGAGCTGAAAACATCTGAGCACTTGATAGGACTTCAGTGTCATTACACATGATGCATGCTTTAACAATATTTAAAAATATTTGCCTTTGCAAACCAACCTGAGTTGCTTCCCTAAAATAGATGAAATTCAAATATGAAAAAATAGACATTAAAAAAAATGTTCATCAGCATTATAATGCTTAGGTTTTCAATTTCCATTGATAAAGTGGGTTGGATGAGGCATGAAAAATTCACAGTGGACATAGGAAATAAGTAGGTTGATGGAAATTATCTGCGTTAGACAGAGAATTCCATTTTCCCCCCCAGGAAGGGAAGGATGTTATGTATAGTGTGGACATGGGCTGGCCTTAAGACTTCAAACCAATATTAAAAGGTTGGCTTTCTCAGCTGCATTGGTTGTTCTCTATTTCCCCACTTGCTTTGCCTCTCCCATCCATTCTCTGCTCTGCCTGCTTTGTACCCAAGAGGCTGATCTTTTCTTACCATGCCTTCATTGTTTACCCACTGGCTGTCTTCCAGGCAGGTTTGGCCAACAGAAGGCACCAGCAGGACAAGAGAAAGATGTTGGGATATTGTTTCCCTGTTTTTACACTGCATCACTGGCAAAAGCTGGGTCCCTCAACTATGACAGCATCTGCTGGTATCTTCTCCATAGCTGGTTCAGCTCTCCCAAGCCCTATGGTTGGTAACAGTTTCTCACTATTGCTAGCCTATGGGTGGCTTACTATCCCTTGTTTCCTAAATCTTGCTCTCACCTCTATGACAAGTCCTTTTATTAATCTTTTTTTTTTTAAATTTAAAACATCTGGAGTAAATTTTTGTTGTTGTCAACATGTTAATAATCACAGCATCCAAAGCAAAGACTTAAAAAGTTAAAGCCGTCTAAGTAAAGGCTTAAAATCTTGGTTTAATAAGCCTTCCTAAGATACCTACAATGCCCTAAATGCTGCCTTAGGAGCTGGTGACAGAGGCAGTACAAAGAAGAAAAATGTCTGGTCTCTGCTCTTAAGTTAATCACAGACTAGTGCTGTAGTCTCTAAAGAGATCTTTATATACTGGGAAGAAAGTGTCTATATACAATATAGTAAATAAGTTTGTTATATGTATTAATAACAACCTGTAGAACAGACAACAGTTCTGACAGCTTGAGGGTAATTCCCCAGCACAGAGGTGTTGAGAGCATGGCGTCCTCATTTTCATTTGCTTTTGGAGTATGGTACTGAATTGCATTTTTTTGTTGGCTACAAATCATCAATAGGGTTAGCATTATAAAAACAATACCTTTAAATGTAATGAAGTGAGGAGTGACTTTGAACATTTTTTGTAACATAGATAGTTGTTTTTGTTATCTTGTAACAACTTAAGAACTTAAGATTAAAAACTAATCTTAAAGTTATTGGGCATTTTTCTTTTATAAAGCAGACAAATGCTCCAAATTTGCTTCTTTTTTTGAAAGAAAATAGTGGCTATCAAGTACACTCTACTCAGGAGATTAAAAAAAAATTCAACATGCTTAATCAGTACCTTCAAGTTAAAAGTTGTTCTAAATAATTAGAAAATAACTGCTTTGTAAAACAAAACAAAAACGAAAGACAACCTCCTCACAAACTCATGTTCCAAAAAGAGCATTTTGAAAAAGGATACTTAAAAATATTTTCAGGCAGATCAAGGAGGTAGAATAGAAGCCTATATCATTTATCCCTGCTTCAGGAACACCAAATTTTAACAACAAACTGCACACAGAAAGGCACTATCACAAGAACCCAAAATCAGGTACGCAATCACATTAACTGCTTTTAGCTTCATATAGCTGAAAGAGGCATTGAAGAGGTCAGGAGAGACAGTCTTGAATTGCCAATGCCACCTCTCCCCTGTCCTCCAGCAGAGGCCATGTAGTGCAGAGATTCTGTGCACTTGGAGGGAGACCACAGCAACTGGGGGCTTTACATTGAATTCAGTGCTATCCTGTAAGAGCAGAGAACAGAGTCATGCTTGATTCGGCCAGCACCTGCACATGAAGGGAACATTTGGAACAGACCTAGCCAGAGGGAAATTGCCCATCCCAGCAGTCAGAACCTGAGTTTCTTGGCAAAGCCTGTCATTGCAAGCCAAAGGCCTCTGGGGTCCTAGGTAAACTTGAAAGACAGTGTAGGACACAAGGACTGCAATTGCTAGGCAACTTCTAGTGTTAGGCTGGGCTCAGAGCCAGAGGACTATGCTGGTATGCGACCTAGGGAGACACCAGCCAGGGCAGCTAAGGAAGTGCTTGCATCATCTCTTCCCCAACCCTGAGCAGTGCAGCTTGCAGCAACAAAAGTGACTCTTTCCCTCTGTTAAAGGAGAGGAGAGTGGAGAGTAAAGAGAACTTTGTCTTGCATCTTGGATACAAGCTCAGTCACAGTAGAATAGAGCACCAGGCAGAGTCACGAGGCCCCCATTCCAGGCCCTAGCTTGTGGATGACATTTTTAGACAACCTCGGGCCTAAAAAAAAAATCACTACCTTGATGGGAAAGATGCAGTCCTGGCAGGATTTGTCACCTACTAACTAAAGAGCCATTGGTCCCCAAATAACTGGCAGTGGTGCCCAGCCAGTATGCTGTGGGCCTTAGCCTCTGAAGACATGCTGACCCAGGTGTGACGTAGCACATTCCCAGCTGTGGTGGCTATGGTGAAAGACTCCTTCTGTTTGAGAAAAGCAGAAAGAAAAGTAAAGGGGACTTTGTCTTGCACCTTAGGTACAGTGGAGTATAACAACAGGCAGGCTCTTGGGATCCTCAAGTCCAGGCCTAGGCTCTTGGATAGCATTTCTGGACCTTCCCTGGGCCAGAGGGGAGCCTGCTGCTGTGGAATATGAGTCCCTGGCCTGGGAGCATTTACTACAAGCTGACTGAAATGCCCTGGGGCTTTAAATGAACATCAGCAGTGGCCTGGCAGAACCCACTGTTGGCTGGTGGTGATGGTGGCCACAGAGAGAGGCTTTTCCACCTGTGGAAAGGGAAGGGAAGCATGGGGAAGACGTTGTATTGTGGTTTGTGGTTTGAGTGCCAGCTTAGACACAGTAGAGTAGAACATCACATACATTTCTAAGGTTTTCGACTCCAATCCCTGGCTCCCAGACAGCCATCAGGGAACTGGAGGAACTCACTGCTCTGTACGGAAGGACACAAACCTGGGTGACTGATTATAGAGCGGTAGGGCCTTGAGTGAACACAGGTGGTAGCCAGGTAGTGGTAATAGTGGGCTTTTTTTTTTTTTTTTTTTTTGAGACAGAGTCTTACTCTGTTGCTAGGCGCCAGGCTGGAGTGCAGTGGCACGATCTGGGCTCACTGCAACCTCCGCCTCCTGGGTTCAAGCAGTTCTCCTGCCTCAGCCTCCAGTCATGTGCCACCATGAATAGTGGGCTTTAAATAAGACCTTATGCTGTGCTGGCTTCAGGTCTAACCAAGTACTGTCCAAGAGTGGTGCCCACAGGGGTGCTTGCATAACCGTACCCTTAGTTTCAGGCAGCTCAGCACAGAGAGAGACTCCATTTGTTTGGAGAGAGTAAGGAAAAAGAACAGAAGTCTCTGTCTGGTAATCCAGATAATTATTTCATATCTTATCCAAGACTACCAAGGTGGTACCTCTGTGAGTATGCAAAACCCAGTATCAAGTCCCTTTGAATACCTAGAAAGCCTTCTCAGGAAGGACGGGCACAAGCAAGTCCAGATTGCAAAGACTAAAATAAATACTTAAACTCTTCAACGCCCAGACACTGATGAATGTCCACAAGCATCCGTATCATCCAGGAAAACATGATCTAATCAAACAAACTGAATAAGGCACCAGGGACAAATCCTGGAGAAACTGAAATATGTGACCTTTCAGGTAGATAATTCAAAAGCGATATTTTGAGAAAACTCAGAATTTCAAGATAACACAGAGAAACAATTCAGAATTCTATCAGATAAATTTAACAAAGAGATTGAAATAATTAAAAAGAATCAAGCAGAAACTCTAGAACTGAAAAATGCAATTGAGATACTGAGGAATATATCAGAGTCTCTTAATAGCTTAATTGATCAAGCAGAAGAAAGAATTAGTAAGCTGGAAGATAGGCTTTTTGAAAATACACAGTCAGGGGAGACAAAAGAGAAAAGAATAAGGAAGAATGAAGCATGTCTGTGAGGTCTAGAAAGTAGCCTCAGAGGGACAAATCTAAAAGTTATTGGCCTTAAGAAAAAGGTAGAGAAAGAGAAAAGGGTAGAAAAAAGAGCTAATATTAGAGAACTGATATTCTCAAACCTTGAGAAAGATGCTAACATTCAAGTACAAGAAGGTTATAGAACACTAAGCAGATTTAACCCAAAAGAACAGTAACTCAAGGCATTTAATCTCAAACTACAGGTCAAGGATTAAGAAAGAATCCTAAAAGCAGCAAGGAAAAAGAAGTAACATACAATGGTGCTCCAATATGTCTAGCAGAGACTTTTCAGTGGAAACCTTACAGGTCAGGAGAGAGTGGTATGACATATTTAAAGTGTCGAAGGGAAAAAAAATGACTTTACCTTAGAATAATATGTCTGGTGAAATTATCCCTCAAACATGAAGGAGAAATAAAGACTTTCCCAGACAAACCAAAGTTGAGGAATTTCATCAATAGATTTGTCCTACAAAAAAATGCTAAAGAGACTACTCCGATCATAAAGAAAAAGATGTTAATGATCATTGAAAAATACAAAACTCACTGGAAATAGTATACAGAAAAATATAGACTATTACCACACTGTAACTATGGTACATAAAAAAAAATTACAATAATTTTTTAAGACATAGATTGAAATACGAGATATAAAGAAAAACAATACAAGGTTAAAAGGGGGATGAAGTTAAACTATAGAGTTTGTATTAGTTTTTTTCTGCTTGTTTATTTGTTTATACAAGCAGTGTTATTATCAGCTTAAAACAATGGATTATAAAATAGTATTTGCAAGCCTCATGGTAACTTCAAATTAAAAAAAAAAATACAACAGATACACAAAAAATGAAAAGCCAGAAATTAAATCATACTGCCAGAGGAAATCACTTTTACTAAAAGGAAGACAAGAAGAAAGGAAAGAAGGAAGAGAAGACAATAACAACCAGAAAACAGATAACAAAATGGCAGGAGTAACTTTCTATTGTCAATGGTAACACTGAAGATAAATGAACTAAACTCGCCAATAAAAAGACATAGAGGGACTGAATAAATAAAAAAAATGATACAATGACCTGTTGTGCACAAGAAACGTGCTTCACCTAGAAAGGTATACCTAGATGGAAAATAAAGGGGTGGAAAAACATATTACATGCCAATGGAAACCAAAAAAGAGCAGAAGTAGCTATCCTTATATCAGAAAAAATAAGATTTCAAGACAAAAACTGTAAGAAGAAACAAAGATGGTCACTCTGTAATGATAAAGGGGTCAATTACCTAAGAGGATATGATTTTAAATATATATGCAGCCACTACTGGAGCACCCAGATATATAAAGCAAATATTATTAGAGCTAAAGAGAGATAGACCTCAATACAATAATAGCTGGAGACTTCAAAACTCCACTTTCAGCATTGGGCAGATGTTCCAGACAGAAAATCAACAATGAAACTTGGACTTCATCTGCACCATAGGCCAAATGGACCTAATAGGTATTTACAGAACATTTCCTCCAACAGCTGAAGAATGCGCATTCTTCTCCTCAGCACATGGATCATTTTCAAGAATAGACCATACGTTAGGTCACAAAACAAGTGTTAAAAGATTTAAACAATTGAAATAATATTTAAGAATAGTCTCTGACCACATGGAATAAAGCTGGAAATCAACAACAAGAGGAATTTTGGAAATTATTCAAATACATGGAAATTAAACAGGAAGTGCCTGAATGACCAGTGGGTCAATGAAGCTATTAAGAAGAAAATTGAAAAATTTATTGAAACAAATGATAATGGAAATACAGAATATCAAAACATATAGGATACAATGAAAACAGTACTGGAAGTGAAATTCATTAGCTATATGTGTCTACCTCAAAAAAGAAGAAAAACTTCAAATAAATAACCTAATGATGCACCTTAAAAAATCAGAAAAGCAAGAGCAAACCAAACCCAAAATTAGTAGGAGAAAAGAATAAAGATCAGAGTGGAAATAAATCAAATTGAAATAAAGAAATCAGTACGCAAGATAAATGAAATAAAAAGTTGTTTTTTGAAAAGATAAACAAAATTGATAAACCTTTAGCCAGACTAAGAGAAAAGAAAGACCTGAATGAAATGAGAGATGAAAATGAAGGCATTGCAAGTGATACTGCAGAAATTCAGAGATCATTCATTAGTGGATACTATGAGCAGCTATATGCCAATACATTAGAAAATCTAGAAGAAATGGAAAAATTGCTAGACATATAAAACCCAGTAAGATTGAACCATGAAGAAATCTAAAACCTGAATGGACCAACAACAGGTAATAAGTTCAAATACATAATAAAAAGTCTCCCAGTAAAGAAAAGCCCGATCACCTAACTGATGAATTCTAAAAACATTAAAGAACTAATACCAATATTACTCAAACTATTCCAAAAAAGAGGAGGAGAGAACACTTCCAAATTCATTCCTAGGCCAGTATCACCCTGATACCAAAACCAGACAAAGACACATTAAAAAAAAGAAAACTACAGGACAATAATACTGAAGAATATGGATGCAAAAATCCCCAACCAAATACTAGCAAATTGAACTCAACAGAACAGTAAAAAGATTATTAATCATGACCAAGTAAAATTTATCCCCAGGATGCAAGGATAGTTCAACATGCACAAATCAATCAATGTAATCAGTGTGATACATAATATCAACAGAACGAAAGACAAAAACCATATGAGTATTTCAATTGATGCTGAAAAAGCATTTGATAATATTCAACATCTCTTTGTGATAAAAAAAATTCAAAAAAACTAGGTATTGAAGGAACACACCTCCACATAATAAAAACCATGTGCAACAGACCTACAGCTAGTATCATACTGAATAGAGAAAAACTGAAAGCTTTTCCCCTAAGATCTGAAACATGACAAGGATGGCCACTTTTGCCACTGTTGATTCAACATAGTACTGAAAGTCTTAGCTAGAGAAATCAGGCAAGAGAAAGAAATAAATGACACTCAAACAGGATGAAAGGAAGACATATTATCCTGTTTGCAGATGATATGATCTTATATTTGGAAAAACCTAAAGACTCCACCAGAAAACTATTAGAACTGGTAAATAAATTCAGTAAAGTTTCAGGATACAAAATCGGCATACAAAAATCAGAAGTGTTTCTATATGCCAACAGTGAGCAATATGAAAAATCAAGAAAGTAATTCCATTACAATAGCCACAAATAAAATTAAATACCAAGCAATTAACTTAACCAAAGAAGTGAAAGACATCTATGATAAAAATTATAAAACACTGTTGAAAGTAATTGAAGAGAATATCAAAAATGGAAGCATATTCCATGTTCCTGGATTGGAAGAATCTATATTAAGGTGTTCATGATACTCAAAGCAATCTAAGATTCAGTGCAATCCCTATCAAAATACCAATGACATTCTTCATAGAAATAGCCAAAAAAAAAATCATAGAACTTATATGGAACCACAAATCATAGAACTTATATGGAACCACGGAAGACCCAGTATGTCTTAACTAGATCTACTAAGTAGTTCTAGTATGTGATAGCTAATCCATCCTAAACAAAAGGAATAAAACTGAAGGAAGCACATTGCCTGACTTTTAATTGTGCTACAAAGCTATGGTAACCAAAATAGCATGGTTCTGGCATAAAAACAGATGCATTGATCAATGGAATAGAGAATTAAAAAACAAATCTACACACCTACAGTGAACTCATTTTGACGAAACTGCCAAGAATGTACAGTAGGGAAAAGATAATCTTTTCAATAAATTGTGCTGGGAAAACTGAATACCCATATGCAAAAGAATGAAACTTGATTCCTCTCTCTTACCATATACCAAAATGAAATAAAAATAGATTAAAGATTTAAATCTGAGACCTCAAACTATGAAACGGCCACAAGAAAATATTGGGGAAACTCTCTAGGACACGACACTGGTCTGGGCAAAGATTTCTTGAGTAATACTCTACAAGCACAGGCAACCAAAGCAAAACTGGACAAATGAGATCACATCAAGTTAAAAAGCATCTGCACAGCAAAGGAAACAATCAGCAAAGTGAAGAGACAACCCAGAGAAAGAATGGGAGAAACTATTTGCAAACTACCCATCTGACAAGGGATTAATAACTAGAATATATAAGAAGCTTGAACAATGATATAGGAAAAAATCTAATAACCCGATTTTAAAAATGGGCAAAAGATTTGAATAGACATTACTCAAAAGAAGACATGCAAAAGGTAAAAAGGCATGTGAAAAGGTGTTCAACATCATTGGTCATCAGAGAAATGGAAATCAAAAGTGAAATGAGGTATCATCTTGCCCCTGTTAAAATGGCTTTTATCTAAAAGACAGTAACAAATGCTGGTGAGGATGTGGAGAAAAGAGAACTATCGTGCACTGTTGCTGGGAAGGTAAATTAGTACTATCACTATGGAGAACAGTTTGGGTGTTCCTCAAAAATGAAAAATAGAGCTTTCACACAATCTAGCAATCCCACTGCTGGCTATATATCCATAAGAAAGGAAATCAGTATATTGAAAAGATATCTGCACTCCCATGTCTGTTGCAGCTCTGTTCACAGTAGCCAAGATTTGGAAGCAACCTAAGTGTTCGTTAACAGATGACTGGACAAAGAAAATGTGGTACTTATACATAATAGAGTACTATTGAGCTATAAGAAAGAACGAGATCTTGTTATTTGCAACAACATAGATGGAACTGGAGGTCATTATTCTAAATGAAATTAGCCAGGCACAGAAAGACGAATATCACAAGTTCTCCTTATTTGTGGGACCTAAAATTTAAAACAATTGAACTCATGGAGACAGAGTAGAAGGATGGTTACCAGAGGCTGAGAAGGGTAGTTGTTGGTGGTAGGGTTTTGATGTGAGGATGGTTAGAGGGTAAAAAAAACAGAAAGAATGAGGTCTAGTATGTGATAGTATAACAGGTGACTACAGTCATAATAGATTAGTTGTACATTCTAAAATAAAGAATCATTGGATTGTTTGTAACACAAAGGAGAAATACTTAAAGGGATTGATACCCTATTTTCTATCCCCTGTATCAAAATATCTCATGTATTCCATAAATATATGCATGTACTATATATGCACAAAATTAAAAACTAAGAAAAAATACATTAATCCTAATGTGATTTTGTGGCCAAAATTAATGTAGTGATTTTTACCTATTAAACAATTGTCATATTTTCACACTTAAAGTTGGAAACAAAATTTTCTAACATGTGAACTAATCTTTCAAATGAATAATTTCAGAAAATATTAAGCCCACTTGTTAAAAATGCATATTGTGCCTTTTTCTAATTAGTTTGGAGATGACAAACATCAGGAAGATGAAAATTTCCTAGAAAAATGTTAAAGTATTGTTCTTCATGTTTGATATGTGGAATTAAATATTGAGTATGACAATTCAGTAAGTATAGCCAATTATGCATTCCTTCCATTTGGCTTTGAGTTTTTGTGATGTATTTTTTCCAGCTATGTAAGCGATTAAACCAACTTCTGTTGAAATGAACTGTATCTGGAACCAGAGCATCCACTTGCTCCATTACTAAATATTTTCTCAAGAGTTTCAGTAATGAAGCATACAAAATCTCATTATTCTCACTAAATAATAAACAATAAGAAACATTTTGTTGTTTGGTTTAATGATGTAATTACAGTCATGCATCATATTAAATGATGGTCCTAGAAGATTATAATGGAGCTGAAAAGTTCTTATCACCTAATGCTGTTGTAGCTGTCATGACATGGCAGCACAATGCATTACTCACATGTTTGTGGTGATGCTGGTGTAAACAAACCTACAATGCTGCCAGTTTTTATACTTTTTATATAATTTTTATACTTTTAAATAAAGTATAGCATACACATTTATGTACAGCACCTAATACTTGATAATGATAACAATAAACTATGTTATTGGTTCATGTATGCACTACACTACACTTTTTATCATTTTATTATTTATTATATGTTATTTATTTATTTATTTTGAGATGGAGTCCTGCTCTGTCGCCCAGGCTGGAGTGCAGTGGTGTGATCTTGGCTCACTGCAACCTCTGCCTCCTGGGTTCAAGCAATTCTCTTGCCTCAGCCTCCTGAGTAGCTGGGATAACAGGCACACACCACCATGCCTGGCTAATTTTATTGTAGTTTTAGTAGAGATGGGGTTTCACCATGTTGGCCAGGCTGGTCTCGAACTCCTGGCCTCAGGTGATCCACCCGTCTTGGCCTCCCAAAGTGCTGGGATTACAGGCATGAGCCACTTTGCCCAGTTGTTGTTATTTTAAAGTGTATGCCTTTTATTTATTAAAGAAAGTTAAATTGTAAAATGGTTGTAGACAGGACCTTGGTGGCAGGTACCCCAGAAGAAGGCATTGTTATCATAGGAGATGACAGTTCCATGTGTGTTATTGTCCCTGGAGACCTTCCAGTGGGACAAGATGTGGAAGTGATATTGATGATCCTGACCCTGTGTAGACCTAGGCTAATGTGTGTGTTTTTGTGTTATTTCTTAACAAAAAAGTTTAAAAAGTAAAAAAAAAAAAATTAAAGTTATAAAAAGCTTATAGAGTAAAAGAAAATATTTTTACAGCTGTACAATGTGTTTGTGTTTAAGCTGTGTGTTATTACAAAAGAATCAAAAAATTAAAAAGTTTATAAAGTAAAAAAGTTACAGTAAGCTAAAGTTAACTTATGATTGAAGAAACATATTTTAAAATAAGTTCAGCAAGGCCTTAATTATACAGTGTTTCTGAAGTCTACAGTAAGTAATGTACAATAATATCCTAGGCCCTCACATTCATTCACTTAGCAGTCACTTACCATCATTACACTCACACCTGTAATCCTAGCACTTTGAGAGGCTGAGTTGGGTGGATCATGAGGTCAGGAGTTCAAGACCAGCCTGGCCAAGATGGTGAAACCCCACCTCTACTAAAAATTACAAAAAATTAGCTGGGCTTCGTGGTGGGCACTTGTAATCCCAGCTACTCAGAAGGCTGAGACAGAGAATTGCTTGAACCCAGGAGGTGGAGGTTGCAGCGAGCTGAGATTGCACCACTGCACTCCAGCCTGGGCAACAGAGTGAGACTCCATCAAAAAATACCAAAATTATACTGTATTTTTACTGTACTTTTTCTATGTTTATTAGGTATATTTAGTAGATACGTTTAGATACATAAATACAATTGCCTACAGTATTCAGTACACTAGCATGCTATCCAAGTTTATAATCTAAGAGCCATAGAATACTATACCATATAGCCTAGGTGTGTAGTAGGCTCTATCATGAAGATTTGTGTAAGTACACTCTAGGATGTTTGTATAATATATAAATTGCCTAATGACACATTTCTCAGAGCATTGCTCAGTGATACATTACTGTATTTTTAAATAATCCCTAATAGTAAAACAATTTTGCCACTATTAAATAAAAGGAAGTTTATTTGAAACATATTGCTTATGATATCTTTTTAATATTTCCTTTTTCTGTATATATGTATTTTTCTTCCTATAATAGAGTAGTACAGTCAGTACTTGAAAATTGATGTTTATTTTGGTTTGTATTAAAAGATTTCTTCAGTGACTTGGATAAATGGTTTGGTGAAGAGTAAGAGTTTGGAACACAAAGATATAAAAGAAGTCTAGAAGTGATGTGGGATCACAAATAACAAAATGATTAATTTCCTACAGGAGTGAAGGACACAGCACAGATAGAGTGACATCCCAACCTTGTTTTCAATCAGCTAGAACAGAGACAGGGTGGAAAGACCATTTCAGGCTGAGCCACAGAGATCAGGGTGGAAGAGATGAAGGTTTATGTATTCTCTGAGACTCAGTTTCCTTTTTTGTGAAATTATGTCTATAAAACTTTTTTTTTTTGATAGAGTCTCGCTCTGTTATCCAGGCTGAAGTGCAGTAGTGCGATCTCGGCTCACTGCAACCTCTGCCTCCCAGGTTTAAGGGAGTCTCCTGCCTCAGCCACAATGTCTGTAAAATCTATCTTGAAGAAAGGTGGAAATGTTGGGGAGATTAGAAATAGCATATAAAAATAGTACTGTCACCCCACAGGTGCTCAAGAAATGATAGTGCTGCATAATTTTTTGTGATAGGATGGCTCTTTGTCCTGTGAGGCACAAGACAGGCATGACAGGTGTGAGACACCCTTGGCAGTCAAAAAGTATTTTAGGGAGGGCTGAGTTGACTGGATCAGTTTACCATTGTGAAATGAGTCCCTGGACTCCCTGGACTCCAGCAGGGGTTGGAGTTCCTCTCTCAGTGTTTTTAGGGCACGGATTATTCTGTCTTGACCACATTTCTAATTTAGTAACCATAGCCTCATCTCCACTTCTTCCTGCTTTGAATTTTGTCCTCCAAGGGCCACTTAAATGAGAAGCCTGTCCCACCCATCTTGTCTAGCATTCAATGTGTCTCTCATATCAGCTCTGTGTACTGACCTCATCCATGTCGACCATTTTCTGTGTTTCGGAAGATGGACTCAGCTTGGTACCTGGCACATAATAATCCCAAAGACCCGGATGCTCAGAGATGCCTGGGATAACTTATTTGTCTTTAGGCCGCTGTCTTTACAATGGTACAACCATAGGGGAGAAAGCCAAGAGCACTGTTACATAATATGATAGGCATCCTTTCAACATGGCACCTGTGGAGGCATAGAAGTTGTGCTGGAAGGAGCTTGGTAGTTCATTGAGTCCAGCCCTGTTGTTTCAGTAATAAAGAAAATGGAGGCGGAAGTGGGGAGAAGAAACATCTAGAAGTAAAGGCCAGGTCTCCTGTTTTTCAGGACAGGGTCCTATATATCACCTCCCCTCTAGGCTGTAGTATTGTAGCAATGGTAAAATACAAACTCAACTTTCTCTGTCTTGCAAGTGACAGGCTGTTGCTGGCCTCAAGTGGTGAATCCATTGATAGGGAAAAATAAGAATTTTGTAAACTCTCAGAAAGTTTGTCTTTGTAATAACAGTCCCCTAAACTCTGTTGTCCTTGGAAGCACAACAAAGTTCAGGCTGAGACCATGGAACTGGACTCAACTCAGGATTTATGTCACACAGTCTATGTATTTCCCACTCAGGGCCAATTATTCATTCCTCCTATTCAAACAAAAATAAATAATAAAACCACAGACATGGAGCAGTGTGAAGAAAGCCTTGACTGAGAGTGAGAAAGCTATGACCGAGAAAGACCCAGCAGTACTGAGTGTTCCTTCCGGGGGTGGGGTTGGAGGCTGCCTGGGGTGATGGGAGCGTAAGTGTGAAAGAGGTAGCTGTGGCGTAGCTTCTTTGCTGAGAAGATAAAAGTTCATTCACTGGGAAAAACAGTCACAGCTCCTTTGTATTATTTTATTTTTGTTTCTTCTTCAACTTTTATTTTAAGTTCAGGGGTACATGCGCAGGATGTGCAGGTTTGTTACACAGGTAAACATATGTCATTGTGGTTTGCTGCACAGATCATCCCCTCACCTAGATATTAAGCCCAGCATCCATCATCCATTAGCTGTTCCTCCTGATGCTCTCCCCTGCTTCCCGGTGACAGGCCCCAGTGTGTGTGTTGTTTCCTGCCATGTGTCCATGTGTTCTCAGTATTCAGTTCCCACTTATAAGTGAGAATAGGCAGTGTTCCTTCTAAGTTGGAATTTCCAACATGTAGAATGCTCAGGGAGGGAAAGTCAGAGTTGGATGCATGCTATAGAAGGGTTGCAATCTATTCTAATGCCTCTTCCCAAGCCTAGTTCCTGGGCTACTGAGTTTTTGTTTAAGATCCTTGAAGGCAGTGATATGAGATGGAAAGAAATTCCAGGCCTTCCACTGCCACGTGCTAGTTGAGTGACCCTGGGCATGTGATTGAAGAGGACTGAGGTGGCATCCTCATCTGTGGAAATGACCAGCAAGGTCTTCCTTACAGGACTTTCGTGAGAACAAAATGAGACAAAGTATGAAAAAATGCATAGTGCTAGGTACATAGTGAGCCATCAATAATAATAATGAAATATTTCACTTTTAGAGGATGATGCAATGGACACCAGTGTAACTCTCAGCTCTCAGTATAATTCATCTCTTGGCATAAATAAGAAAACATAAAACCTGATTTCATTTCTCTTTCCCTGGCAGGTAACTACAGTTCTGTGTCCTGTATTGACACCTACATTCCCATGGATGTCTTTATATTTTTACTAAAAATGATATAAAGAATACTGTTTGCATGTTTTTAAACATGATAGCATGCTCTATATATTGTTCCAAAGCTACATTTTTTTTTGCTTCAAAATTAGATTTGTGAGGTTCATACTTGTTGATCTACATAGCTCTAATTCATTTCATTTTCATAACTTGCTCATTCTTCTGATGGGTATTTATGTTGTTTCAAGTTTTTTCCTAGTACAGTTAATGATGAAATCATGGTAGTTGTGTGTGCCCTTTTTTCTCATTTGTAAAAGAAAATCAAACCTCTGTAGTATATTACCTATATCGTAATATATCGTACAATGACATTTTTAGAGCATTTTCCAGTTTATAAAATGCCTTTCCGTTCGTTATAGTCTACTACAGATGGAGACCAGATTCAACTGAGGTTTTCTGGATCCCAAACCAAGAATTATTACAGTGCCTTATGCTGTGACAGCTCTTTATAAACTCTGAAGATTTTCACCAATATAAAATGACATCATCATTGCTAAAAATTAACTTTCACAATAGCTTAAAGCCCACTTATTCTGTCTGCTTATCTTTTGAACAGGGTTTCAGATTCCACAGCTGAAGTTTCCCAAACCAGAATCTTGCAAAATAAATTCAATTTTCAATTTTCCTCTCTGAGGTAAAAAACAGTCCCTTGCAATAACCTTGCCATTTGCTGCCTGGTCAATGTGGCTTTTTAGTGAGTTTCTCTATAATCAAGGTTTCCATGGATTTTTTTAAAGTTGAGCTTTTCCAACTATAAAATTAATACAAGATTGTTATTAAAGATTTGGAAACTGTAAATGCAGCCAGAAGAAAAGCTTATTCAGAAACAAGCAGTTATCATTTTGGTACATTTCTTTCCAATTTTTTTCAACCTATTGTTTATATAGCTGGGAGTGTGCTGTTGATCCAGTTTCGTGCCTCGTATTTTCCACTTAACTTTATAAGTAAGCTTTCCCTCTGTGGACTTTTAGTGGCCAAAATTTACCCAGAAAGGAAGTCTGTGTCTCCAAGGAATCCCATTCTCAGAAAGGAAAAAAGATTCTGTTCCTCTGAAGTTATGGGAAAAATGCTGCTTCGATGGTTTGGTCTTTCCCTGGGTAACTCGTTATTAAATGTGTCAGTAAACTTCTGTTTTCTGTCCTAGTTCGGTTTCCATAAAGATAGTGGCAAGAGTAAAAAAAAAAGTGTGTACAAGGTGTGTTTACATATGTACAATATATTTGTATGTACATATGTGTGTGTGTATACAAATGGCATATATAGTTAGATGTTTGTGTTTAAACACATACATGCTTACACAGAGACTCACACTCCTTTAGAGGGAGTTTCAATAAGAGATGAAAAGTTCCACGTTACTATTATTTTATTCTTTCAAAGCATTAGCTTGACTTTATGCTGACTCTATGCTATTATCTTAATCTTGGGTTTCTCTCAGGAAGGGAGTGACATAATTATTAGTGACAGTTTGTGGTTCAAGTTAATTTGTTGGAGGAACTAATTATCCATTCCAGGTGTTCTCCATCAGTGTAACAAGACAACCTGTAACGATCAACTGTTTTGTTTATGATGAAGCTAATTAAAACTAATTAAACAATACAATGAATTACAAGTAATTAAGGTACATTAGGTTTGTAGTATGCACAGAAGAACAACCTTTGAAACTAGAATCTAGTTTCATCAGATCTGCTGAACATGTTTGTAAGATAAGCAGAGATCAAGCCAGGAAACCTGCAAGAAAATAATAAAAAAAAGAATGATTCATCATCAACTTTTAAAAAACATGACTGTTGCTTAATATTTTAATTAATAATGTATGTTATGGGATGGATTTCCCTAGGCAAGCTACAAGCTACAGAGGAGCCAATTAGCTGTGAAGTTATAGAGATTATTTTTTTGTAAATGTTGAAATATATTTTTGAGAGCCATAGTGAATAATGTGGAAAGATAATCTCAAATTTATCTGGATTTACCAGGGCCTCTTTTTCTTTCTCTAGAATATGTAACAACTTCACCTCATTGCCACAGGGGGGATGAAAAACGTCTCTTGGTTCCAGTCTTAAGCTGGAACCAAGAGCTGCTTCCTTCCTTCCCTGGGGCTTCTGTGCCCTTGAGGACCTTCTTGGCTCAGTATTCATAGCGGGGGGAGTATCCGGGAGTTAAGGCCCCATGGAGGCAACTTTTTAATTTAATTTAATTTAATTTTTTAAGACAGAGTCTTGCTCTGTCGCCCAGGCTAGAGTGCCGTGGCACAATCTTGGCTCACTGCTACCTCTGCCTCCTGGGTTCAAGCGATTCTCCTGCCTCAGCCTCCCAAGTATCTGGGATAGGAATGCACCACCACGCCCAGCTAATTTTTGTATTTTTAGTAGAGACGGGGTTTCACCATGTTGGTCAGGATGGTCTCGATCTCCTGACCTTGTGATCCACCCGCCTTGGCCTCCCAAAGTGCTGGGATTATAGGCATGAGCCACTGCACCCGGCCCCATGGCGGCAACTTTTGACCCATGGTGCTGGAAGCTGATGGACACATGCTTCTTCTTCCTCTTCCTGGTGGAGAGTCCTGAGACACATTTTGGAAGGTGACTGGGCAGCCAGTAGTCTGTGGTGGTAGCCAACTTGATGTGACATCTTTGTAGTGGTTTTCACTCCTTTCCTATTTCACCTTCCCATTTCTCACTTCTGGCCGCTGGGATCCCACTACCTAACTACCTGAATGTAAGCCATCGTCTTTGGCTCTGCTTTTGGGATAACGCAGGCTAATGTATGTTAGGCTTGGGTGTAAGGGAGGATAGTGGGCCCATGAAGAAGGAATGGAAGACCACAGATGAGAGGCTTGCTCATGAGTTCAGTTTGGGTTACAGTGAGTTTAGGGCAGCCAATGGGTCTTCCAGTCACAGCACGGTTACCATATCAATGACATTGCTAGCCAGAACTCTCTTGAGATTAGAAAATTCAAGTTTTTTAGCTCCTAGTTTTAGCTCCTGACCCATGCAAACATGTGTCATCAGTTGCTTTCATTTCTCCAGGGGCAGCAATCTGTATTAGTTATCTATTGTTGCATAACATATTACCTCAAAACACAGAAGCTTAAAACAACAAAAATTTCTGATCTCCCAAAGTTTCTGAGGATTGGAGATTCAGGAGGTTTAGCTAGGTGGTTCTGGCTGAGGGCCACTCATGAAGTTGCTGTCAAGCTGTTGGCTGGGGCTACTGTATACAGAAAACGGATTTGGGCTGGGAGGCCTTCTTTCAGCCTCTCTTATGTTGCTATTCCCAGGAAGCTTTGGTTCCTCACCACATGGACCTCTCCATAGTGTTTTTCACAACATAGCTTTCCACAGGGCTGGTGAGCTGGGAGACAGATCTATTGAGAAAGAGAGCACCCAAGACAGAAGCCATCATCTTCTACAGGCTGATCTTAACAGTGACATATGGCTGGGTGTCCTGGCTCATGCCCGTAATCCCAGCACTTTGGGAGCCCAAGGCGGGTGGATTGCTTGAGCTCAGGAGTTCCAGACTAGCCTGGGCAACATGGTAAAACCTTGTCTCTACAAAAATACAAGAAATTAGCCAGGTGTGGTGGTGGGCGCCTGTGTCCCCACCTACACGGGAGGCTGAGACAGGAGGAGCCCTGGAGCCCGGGAGGCCAAGGTTGCCGTAAGCTGAGATCGTGCCCCTGCACTCCAGCCTGGGTGGCAGAGCAAGACTCTGTCTCAAACAAACAAACAGACAACAAAAAAGTGATATACCATTACTTATACCACTTATTATCTACCACAGGAACAATCTTTGTACAGTCTGGGGGGGGACTACGCAAGGGTGTGGATAGTAGGGCTCACTAGGGTCCATCTTGGAGCCTGGCAACCACACAGTCTTCATTTTTTTGTTTTAAATATTTATTTTATTATACAAATAAAATATGTACATAGTAAAAAAAAATCAACACTACAGAAGAATTTATATGATGAGTAAAACTCTTCCTAATGTCCTACTCCAAGTCCAATCCTCATATATAATCACTATTAATCGTGTATCTGTTTCATATTTTCAGTGTTTAACAACTGTGTTTAATAGCTGTAAATAGTATACTTGTCAGATGTTTTGTTCACTCATATAACTCATACTTATATTACCCTTCTACCTCCCAAATGTGTTAGTTTCGTATTTTTAATTGCTCTGATTGTTGCCTTGATAGGTTGTTTGCTGAAACATTTATTTTTGATCCATCATATTTAAACTTTGATTCATTATATAAGATGAAAAACTTAGCAATATTCATTCTACCTCTTCTCCTCACTTTTGACTTCTGTCAGCTACATTATTCTTTTCATCTTTTTTTTTTTAAATTGAGATGGGGTCTTCCTCTGTCACTCAGCGTGGAGTGTAGTGGCCCAATCATAGGGCACTGTAACCTCTAACTCTTGGGCTCAAGCAATCCTCCTGAGTAGCTGAGACTAACAGGCATGTGCCACCACACCCAGCTCTCCCCTAATCTTATTGAGGTTAATACTATTTACATGTCTATAGGTATACTTGATTTTTATTTTTTGACTGCAGATTTGACTCTAAAATTTCAAAGCCGTGAAACACTTAACACGTTTGTATTTGCAGTAAATGCCTACTGTAAAACCAAGCAGTTGAACCAATAATAAAGGCACACAAAAAGAAAATGTTATAGTTAAGGGAAAGAGATGTCTTTTTTTTCCCCAAAGCCAATAGATTGCTCAAAATGTGTCACATTTTAGTTTGCATCATGTTTGCAGCATGGTTTTCTTTTATACTATTTTATTTTTCCTGGCATTTCTAACTGCCTTTCTTTTTCTGCTTTACATAAAAGATGTAATGTCTTCATTTTATTTCTAGGAATTTTGTAGTTCTTAATTATACATTTGTGTAATGAAATTCTTCTTCAACCTAATTACATCCTTTACAGGATTTTGACTTCCTGTTCTAATCTGGAGTAATTTATTTTCCACCCTGACGCACAATATTTCTTCAGTAGTTCTTTCAAGTTAGCTAATTCTACTTATTTTTACATTTATTCAGTGTTGTTTTAATAATTAATTTTTAATTTTTGTGGGTCCATAGTAGATGTGTAATTAATGGGGTACATGAGTTGTTTTGATACAGGCATGCAATGCATAATAATCACATCATGAAAACTAGGGTAACCATCCCCACAAGTATTTACCCTTTACAAACAATTATTCTTTTTTAGTTATTTTAGAATGTACAATTAAATTATTATTGATTATATTCACCTTATTGTGCTATCAAATACTAGGTTTTATTTGTTCATTCTATTTTTGTACCCATTAAGCAGCCTCACCTCCCCAACAACACCTCACTACCCTTCCCAGCCTCTGGTAACCACCTTTCTCCCCTCTATCACCACAGGTTCAATTGTTTTGATTTTTAGACCCCACAAATAAGTGAGAACCCTGCCATATTTGCCTTTCTGTGCCTGAGTTATTTTGCTTAACACAATAATCTCCAGTTCTATCCATGTTGTTGCAAATGACTGAATCTCATTCTTTTTTATGGCTGAATAGTACTCCATTGTGTATGTGTTACCACATTTTCTTTATCTGTTCATCTGTTGATGAACACTTTAGTTGCTTCCAAATCTTGGTTTTTGTGAACAGAGCTGCAACAAACATGGGAATGTAGATACCTCTTCGATATACTGATTCTGTTTCTTTTGGGTATATTCCTACCAGTGGGATTGCTGGATCATATGGAAGCTCTACTTTTAGTTTTCTGAGGAATCCTTCACGATTCTCTATAGTAGTTGTAGTAATTTACATTCCCAGCAACAGTGTATGAGGGTTTCCCTTTCCCCACATCCAGCATTTGTTATTGTCTGACTTTTGGATATAAGCCATTTTAACTTGGGTGAGATGATGTCTCATAGTAGTTTGAATTTATATTTCTCTGATGATCAATAATATTGTGTAACTTTTTGTAAGTCAGTTTGCCATTTGTATGTCTTCTTTTAAGAAATGTCTATTGAAATCCTTTGCCCATTTTAAAAATTGATTTTTTTCCATAGAGTTTTTGAGCTCTTTATATATTCCAGTTATTATTCCCTTGTCAGATGGATAGTTTATAAATATTTTCTCCCATTCTGTGGGTTCCCTCCTCCTTTTGTTGATAGAGTCCTTTGCTGTGCAGAAGCTTTTTAACTTGATATGATCTCATTTGTCCAGTTTTGCTTTGGTTGCCTGTGCTTGTGGGATATTACTCTAGAATCTTTGCTCAGACCAATGTCCTGGAGAATTTCCTCACTGTTTTCTTACAGTAGTTTCATAGTTTGAGGCCTTAGATTTAAGTCTTTAATCCATTTTGATTTGATTTTTGTATATGGTGAGAGACAGGGATCAAGTTTCCTTCTTTTGAATATGGATATCCAGTTTTCCCAGCACCATTTATTGAAGAGACTATCTTTTTCCCAGTGTATGTTCTTGGCACCTTTGTCAAAAATGAGTTCACTGTAGGTGTGTGGATTTATTTCTGGGTTCTCTATTATGTTACATTGGACTATGTGTCTACTTTTATGCCCATACCATGCTGTTTTGTTTACTATTACTCTGTAGAATAATTTGAAATCAGGTAATGTGATTCCTCTAGTTTTGTTCTTTTTGTTTAGAATAACTTTGGTTATCCTGGTTTTCTTTTTGTGGTTGTATATAAATTTTAGGATTGTTTGTATGCTACTGTGAAGAATGTCATTGATATTTTGATAGGGATTGCATTGAATTTGTAGATTGCTTTGAGTAGTATGGACATTTTAACAATACAGATTCTTCCAGTCCATGAACATGAAATATCTTTCCATTTTTTGGTGTCCTCTTCAAATCCTTTCATCAGTGTTTTATAATTTTCATCATAGAGACCTTTCACTTCTTTGGTTTTATTAATTTTTAGGTATTTAATTTTATTTATGGCTACTATAAATGGGATTACTTTCTTGATTCTTTTTCAGATTGTTCACTGTTGGCATATAGAAACACTACTGATTTTTGTATGTTGATTTTTGTATCCTGCAACTTTACTGAATTTATTAGTTCTAATAGTTTTTTGTTGGAGTCTTTAGGTTTTTCCAAATATAAGATCATATAATCTGCAAACATGGGTAATTTGCCTTCTTTTTTTCCAGTTTGGTTGCCTTTTATTTCTTTATCTTTTCTGATTGCTCTAGCTAGGACTTACAGTATTATGCTGAATAACAGTGGTGAAAGTGGTTATCCTTGTCATGTTCCAGATCTTAGAGGAAGGGCTTTCAGTTTTTCTCTATTCAATATGATACTAACTGTGGGTTTGTTGTGTATGGCTTTTATTATGTGGAGATGTGTTCCTTTGAAACCCAGCTCTTTTAGGGTTTTTTTTGTTTTTTGTTTTTTTTTTTTTGAGATGGAGTTTCACTCTTGTTGCCCAGGGTGGAGTGCAATGGCGTGGTCTCGGCTCACTGCAACCTCCACCTCCCAGGTTCAAGGGATTCTCTTGCCTCAGCTTCTCAAGTAGCTGGGATTACAGGCATGCACCACCATGCCTGGCTAATTTCATATTTTTAGTAGAGAAGGAGTTTCTCCATGTTGGTCAGGTGGTCTCAAACTTCTGTGATCTGCTCACCTCAGCCTTCCAAAGTGCTGGGATTACAGGGGCGAGCCACCGCACCCAGCCTCTTTTAAAGTTTTTATCATGAAGGGATGTTGAATATTATCAGATGATTTTTTAGCATCAATTGAAATGATCGTATTTTTTTTGCCTTTCATTCTGTTGTTATGCTATATCACATTGATCGATTTGCATATGTTGAGCTATCCTTGTATCCCAGGGATAAATCCCACTTGGTCATGATGACTGATCTTTTTAATGTATTGTTGAATTTGGTTTGCTAATATTTTGTTGAGAATTTTTGCAGCAATATTCATCAGTGATATTGTCCTATTTTTTCCTGTTTTTGATGTATCTTTTATTTTTTAATTTATTTTTATTTCATTATATTTATTTTATTTTATTTTACTTTTTATTTATTGGCTTTATTTTAGTGGGAGACATTTTATTATGACTTTAATCTTGTTACTTGTTATTAGTCTATTCAGGTTTTGGATTTCTTCATGGTTCAATTTTTTTTTTTTTTTTTTTTTTTGATAAATATTCTTGCTCTGTTGCCCAGGCTGGAGTACAGTGGTGTGATTTTGGCATACTACAACCTCCACCTCCCAGGTTCAAGCAGTTCTCTACCTCAGCCTCCCGAGTAGCTGGGATTACACTTGTGTGCCACCATGCCCAGCTAATTTTTGTGTTTTTTTAGTAGAGATGGGCTTTCACCATCTTGGCCAGGCTGGTCTTGAACTCCTGACCTCATGATCTGCCTGCCTTGGCCTCCCAAAGTGCTGGGATTACAGATGTGAGCCACCATGCCCATGGTTTAATCTTGATAGGTTGCATGTGTCTATTTCTCTCTCTTTTTTTTTTTAGACGGAGTTTAGCTCTTGTTGCCCAGGCTGGAGTGCAATGGCGCGGTCTTGGCTCACTGCAACCTCTGCTTCCTGGGTTCAAGCAATTCTCCTGTCTCAGCCACCTGAGTAGCTGGGATTACAGGTGCCCACCACCATGCCCAGCTAATATTTTTGTATTTTTAGCAGAGATGGGGCTTCATTATGTTGGCCAGGCCGGTCTTGAACTCCTGACATCAGGTGATCCTCCTACCTCAGCCTCCCAAAATGTTGGGATTACTGGCATAAGCCACCACACTGGCCTCTAAGTTTTCCAATTTATGGGCATGTAATTACTAGTAGTAGCCACTTATGATGCTTTGAATTTTTGTGGTATCAGTTGTAATGTCTCCTTTTCCTTTTCTAATTTTATTTATTTGGATCTTCTATCTCTTTTTCTTAGTCTGGCTAATAGTTTATCATTTTGTTTAACTTTTCGAAAAACTAACATTTTATTGCATTGATCTTTTGTATTTTCTTCATTTCAATTTCATTTATTTCTGTTCTGATCTTTATTATTATTTTTTATGTCCTTTTTTAAAATTAAACTTCTATTTTATGTTCATGGGTACATGTGCAGGTTTGTTACATAAATAAACCTATGTCATGGGGGTTTGTTGTACAGATTATTTCATCACCGAGCTACTAGAGCTATTGTCAAGTAGTTTTTTTTCTGATCCTCTCCCTCCTCCCACCCTCCATCCTCAAGTAGGCTCCAGTGTCTGTTCCCCTCTTTGTGTCCTTATGTTCTCATCATTTAGCTCCCACTTGTAAGTAGAACATGTATTTGGTTTTCTGTTTCTGCATAAGCTGAGTATAATGACCTCCAGCTCCATTCATCTTCTTGCAAAGGATATAATCTCTTTTTTTTTTTTTTTTTTTTTTGAGATGGAGTCTCTCTCTGTTGCCCAGGCTGGAGTATACTGGGGTGATCTCGGCTCACTACAACCTCCACCTCCTGGGTTCAAGCCATTCTCCTGCCTCAGCCTCCTGAGTAGCTGGGATTAGGAGGCACGCGCCACCACACCTGACTAATTTTTGTATTTTTAGTAGAGATGGGGTTTCACCATGTTGGTCAGGCTGGTCTCAAACTCCTGACCTCGTGATCCATCTGCCTCGATCTCCCAAAGTGCTGGGATTACAGGCGTGAGCCACCACGCCTGGCCAATCTCATTCTTTTTTTATGGCTGTGTGTAGTATTTCATGGTGTTTATGTACCACATTTTCTTTATCCAGTCTGCCATTGATGGGGATTTAGGTCGATTCCATGCATTCCTATTGTGAATAGTGTTGCAACGAACACATGCGTGGCATGTGTCTCTATGGTAGAAGAATTTATATTCCTTTGGGTATATATCCAGTAATGAGATTGCTGGGTCAAATGATAGTTCTGTTTTTAGCCCTTTGAGAAATCTTCACACTGCTTTCCAAAATGGTTGAACTAATTTACACTTCCACCGACAATGTATAAGCATTACCTTTTCTCTGTAACCTTGCCAACATCTATTTTTTTTTGCTTTTTGATAATAGCCCTTCTGACTGGTATAAAATGGCATCTCATTGTGGTTTTGATGTGCATTTCTCTAATAATCAGTGATATTGAACTTTTTTTCACGTGTTTATTGGCCACATGTATATCTTATTTTGAAAAGTATCTGTTAATATCCTTTGTCCACTTTTTAATGGAGTTGTTTTTTTATTTGTAAATTTGTTTCAGTTCCTTACAGATGATGTATATTAGACCTTTGCCGAATGCATAGTTTGCAAATATTTTCTCCCATTCTGTAGATTGTCTATTTAATCTATTGATAGTTTATTTTGCTGTACAGAAGCTCTCTAGTTTAATTAGATCCCATTTGTCAGTGTTTGCTTTTGTGCAATTGCTTTTCATGTCTTTGTCATGAAATCTTTACTTGTTCCTATGGTCCAGAATAGTATTGCCTAGGTTGTTTTCCAGAGTTTTAATATTTTTGGGTTTTGCATTTAAGTTTTTAATCCATCTTGGGTTGATTTTTGTATATGGTTAAGGAAGGAGTCCAATTTCAGTCCTCTGCGTATGGCTAACCCATTATCCCAACACCATTTATTGAATAGGGAGTCCTTTTCTCATTGTTTTTGTCAGCTTTGTTGAAGATCAGATGGTTGTAGGTGTGTGGTCTTATTTCTGGGCTCTCTATTCTATTTCATTTGTCTGTGTTTCTGTTACCAATACTATACTGGTTTTGTTACTATAGCTCTGTAGTATAGTTTGAAATTGGGTACCAAGATACCTCCAGCTTTGTTGTTTTTGGTTAAGATTATATTGGCTATTCAGGCTATGTTTTGGTTCCATATGATTTTTTCTTTTCTTTCTGAAATGGAGTCTTGCTCTTGTTGCCCAGGCTGGAGGGCCATGGCGTGATCTCGGTTCACTGCAACCTCTGCCTCCTGGGTTCAAGCGATTCTCCTGTGTCAGCCTCCCAAGTAGCTGGGGTTACAGGGGCCCGCCACCACGCCTGGATAATTTTTGTATTTTTGGTAGAGATGAGGTTTCTCTATGTTGGCCAGGCTGGTCTCAAACTCCTGACCTTGTGATCCGCTCGCCTTGGCCTCCCAAAGTGCTGGGATTACAGGCGTGAGCCACCGTGCCCAGCCCCATATGAATTTTAAAATAGCCTTTTTCTACTTCTGTGAATAATGTGGTTGGTAGTCTGATAGAATTAGCATTGAATCTATAAATTGCTTTGGACAGTATGGCCATTTTAATGATACTGATTTTTCCTGTCCATGAGCATGGAATGTTTTCCATTTGTTTGTGTCATCTCTGACTTCTTTGAGCAGTGTTTTGTAATTTTCATTGAAGAGATCTTTCATTTCCCTGATAAGCTGTATTTGCCAGGTAAGCTTTATCCTTTTTGTGGCAGTTGTGAATGGGATTGCATTCATGATTTGGCTTCCAGCTCGGCTGTTGTTGGTGTATAGGAATGCCAGTACTTTTTGTACATTAATTTTGTATCCTGTTTGCTGAAGTTGTTTATCAGCTGAAAGGAGCTTTTGGGCCAAGACTATGGGGCTTTTTAGGTATTGAATCATATCATTTGTGAAGAGAGAGAGTTTGACTTCCTCTCTTTTTATTTGGATGCCCTTTATTTCTTTCTCTTGCCTGATTACTCTGGCCAGGACATCCAAAACTAAGTTGAATAGGGTGGTGACAGAGGACATTCTTGTCTTGTGCTGGTTTTCACGGGGAATACTTCCAGCTTTTGCCCATTTAGTATGATGTTGGCTGTGGGTTTGTCATAGATGGCTCTTATTATTTTGAGGTATGTTCCTTCAATACGTAGTTTACTGAGAGTTTTTAACACAAAGCTGTATTGAATTTTAGTAAAAGCCTTTTCTGCATCTATTGAGATAATCATGTGGTTTTTGTCTTTAGTTCTGTTTATGTGATGAATCACATTTATAGATTTGTTTATGTTGAACCAACCTTGCATAATAGGGATAAAGCCTACTTGATTGTAGTGGATTAGTTTTTGGTGTGCTGCTGAATTTGGTTTGCCAGTATTTTGTTGAGGATTTTTGCATCAATGTTCATCAAGGATATTGCCCTGAAGTTTTTTTGTTGTTGTGTCTCTACCAGGTTTTAGTATCAGGATGATGCTGGCCTTATAGAATGAGCTAAGGAAGAGTCATTTCTTCTCAATTTTTTGGAATAGTTTCAGTGGGAATAGTACCAGCTTGTCCTTGTATACCTGATAGAATTTGTCTGTGAATCCGTGTGATCCTGGGCTTTTTTTTTGGTTGGTAGGCTATTTATTACTGATTCAGTTTGGGACTCATTATTGGTCTGTTCAGGGAATCAATTTTTTCCTGACTCAGAAGAGTTTATATGTTCAGAAATTTATTCATCTCTTTTAGGTTTTCTAGTCTGTGTGCATAGAAGTGTTCATAGTAGTCTCTGATGATTGTATTTCTGTGGTGTCAGTGATAACATTGCATTTGTCATTTCTGATTGGGTTTATTTGGATCTTCTCTCTTTTCTTCTTTCTTAGTCTAGCTAGTGGCCTATTTATCTTACTAATTTGTTTGGGAAAAAAACGACTTCTTGATTTGTTGATTTTTTGAATTTATTTTTATGTCTCAATCTCCTTTAGTTCAGCTCTGATTTTGGTTATTTCTTGTCTTTCTGCTAGCTTTGGAGTTGGTTTGCTCTTGGTTTTCTAGTTCTTTTAGTTGTGATGTTAGGTTTGTTAATTTGAGATCTTTGTAAGTTTTTGATGTGAGCATTTAGTGCTATAGATTTACCTTTTAACAGTGCTTTAACTGTGTCCCAGAGATTCTGGTATGTTCTATCTTTGTTCTCATTAGTTTCAAAGAACTTCTTGATTTCTGCCTTAATTTCATTGTTTACCTCAAAGTCATTTTGGTGCAGGTGGTTTAATTTCCATGTAATTGCATGATTTTGAGCAATATTTTCAGTCCAATTTTTTTATTTTTATTGTGCTGTGGTCTGAAAGTATATTTGGCATAATTTCAGTTCTTTTGTATTGGCTGAAAATTTTTTTTATGTCTGATTCTGTGGTCAATTTTTGACTATGTGCCATGTCCTAAAATTTTCTTTTTTTGTTGTGTTTCTGCTAGGTTTTGGTGTCAGGTATAAGAGGAATGTATATTCTGTTGTTTTTGGTTGGAGAGTTCTGTAGCGGTCTATCAGATCCATTTGGTTCAATGTTGAGTTTAGGCCCTGAATATCTTTGTTAATTTTCTGCTTCATTGATCTGTCTAATACTGTCAGGGGTGTGTTGAGGCCCCCCATTATTATTATGTAGGAGAATAAGTCTCTTTATAGATCTCTAAGAACTTGCTTTATGAATCTGAGTGCTCTTGTGTTTGGTGCATATATATTTAGGATAGTTAGGTTTTCTTATTGAATTGAACTCTATGCTATTACATAATGCCCTTCTTTGTCTTTTTTGATTTTTGTTGGTTTAAAGTCTATTTTGTCTGAAATTAGGATTGCAACCTCAGCTTCTTTTTCTGATTTACATTTGCTTGGTAGATTTTTCTCCATCTTTTTATATTGAGCCTATGGGTAGCATTGACTATGAGATGGATTCTTTTGAAGACAGTATACTATGGGTCTTGCTTTTTTATATAGCTTGTCATTCTGTGCTTTTGAAATGGTGTGTTTAGCCAATTAACCTTCAAGATTAGTATTGATATAAGTGGATTTGGTCCTGTAATTGTGTTGTTAGCTAGTTATTATGCTGGCTGGTATGCATGGTTGCTTTATAGTGTCTATGTATTTAAGTGTGTTTTTTTAGTGGTTGGCAATTCCTTTCCATATTTAGTGCTCATTTCAAAATCTCTTGTAAGGCCGGTTTGGTGGTAACAAACTCCCTCAGCATTTGCTTATTTGAAAACAAATATTATTTCTTTTTTGCTGAGGAAGCTTAGTTTGGCTGGATATAAAATCCTTGGTTGAAATTTTCTTCTTTAAGAATATTGAATATAGGCTCCTAATCTCTTCTGGCTTGTAGGGTTTATACTGAGAAATCTGTTTTTAGCTCAATAGGGTTCCCATTGTAGGTGACCTGCCTTTTCTAATTGCCTTTAACATTCTTTCTTTCATTTTGACCTTGGAAAATATGATGATTATGTGTCTTGTGGATGATCTTCTTGTGTAGAATCTTGCAGAGACTACGTATTTCCTGAAGTTGGCTGTTTGTCTGTCATGAAAGGTTGGAAAAATTTTTATGGATAATATCTTGAAATATGTTTTCCAAGTTGTTTGCTTTATTTCCATCCCCCTCAGGGATGCCAATGGCTAAGGCTATGAAACAGCAAAGGTGGGGGTCTGTCCCTCCCCCGGAAGCTCCATATCAAGGAGGCTCAGAACACTGGCAAGGGTGGCTGGTGACCACAGTCTGAAGGTCCTGTTCATTAGGGAGAAGTAGGGTCAGGGACCCTAACAGCAAAGATGGTAGCCCACGTCTCCCTCTGGGAGTTCCATCTCAGGGAGGCATAATGCTACTAACAGCAAAGATGGTGGCCCACTTTTCCCTCTTGGAGTTCCATCACAAGGAGGAGTAATGTTGCTACCAGTGACTGGCTGGAGTTCCAAGTCAGTGGTTCTTATTTTGCAAGGTGTCATGGAAGTAGGACCTGCAGACTATTGCTGCTCAGCCCCCTGGATTCACCCCCTTTCTTATAGGTATATACAGGAGTCTAACTCTCTGCTTTTTTGGAATTGCAGCTACATTTGCTGGGAAGTCCAGGTATCTAAAGTTTCCAATGGCTGCTCTGCTGAAACTCCACATAGCTCTGTGTGTCAGACTACAGGACCAGGTGGAGTGGGTTCACAAGGGGATCTCTTGACTTGAGGGTTGCAAATATCCTTGGGAGAAGCATGGGTCCCCAGGATTGCTCACTCATTCACTACTTTTCTGGGTAGGGGAGGCTCCCCTGGCTCTGTGTCACTCCTGGGTGGGTGTTGTCTTGCCTTGCTTTTCTCTATTCTCCATGGGTTGAGTTGTTTTCTTGGGGAATCCCTATGTGTGTTCCTGATGTTTCAGTTGAAGGTGCTACATTTACTTACCCTCTATATTTTTCTCTGTGAAAGTGGTGCACACTAGCTGCTTCTAGTTGGCTATCTTGGTCAGGCTCCTATTGTTTTTTCTTCTACTAATTTTGGGTTTGATTTGCTCTTGCTTTTCTTATCCTTTAAGATGCATTGTTAGGTTGTTTATTTGATTTCTTTTCTTTTTCGTTGTAGGTACTAACAGCCATAAACTTTCTTCCTAGTACTACTTTCATGGTATTCCATAGAGTTTGGTATGTTGTGTTTAATTAAGTTTCAAAATGTTCTTTCAATTTCCTTCTTAATTTCTTCCTTGGGCCAGTGGTCATTCAGGTGCGTGTTGTATAATTTCTATGTATTTGTATTGTTTCCAAAATTCCTCTTGTTATTAATTTCTGGTTTTATTCCATTGTGGTCAGAGAAGATGCTTGATAGTATTTCAGTTTTTTAGGAATGTTTTAAGACTTGTTTTGTGACCTAATATATTGTCTATTCTTGACAGTAATCCGTGTGCTAAGGAAAACAATTCGTATTCCACAGCTGTTGGATGAAATGTTCTATATATATCTATTAGATCCATTTGCTTCATAGTTCAGATTAAGTCCGATGTTTCTTTGTTGATTTTGTCTGAGAAATCTGCTGAATGCTGAAACTGGGGTGTTGAAGTCTCCAGCACTTATTGTATTGGAGGCTTTTTGTTTATGTATCTGGATACTCCAGTGTTGGCTGAATATGTATTTAAAATTGTATCCTCTTGCTGAATTGATCTCTTTATCATTATATAGTAACCTTCTTTGTCTCTTCTTATAGTTTTTGTCTTAAAATCTATTTTGTCTGATATAACTACTCCTGCTCTTTCTTGGTTTCTGTTGGCATGGAATATCTTTTTCCATCCCTTTATTTTCAATTTTTAAATTTTTGTGTATCTTTATAGGTGTAGAATTTCTTGTCGGCAACAGATCAACGGGTTGGGTTTTTTTTTTTTTTTTTACGAAATTCATGTGTATTTATTTATTTATTTATTTAGAAACAGAGTCTCACTTCATCACCCAGGATGGAGTGCAGTTTCATGATCTCAGCGTACTGCAACCTCCACTTTCCAGGTTCACGTGATTCTCCTGCCTTAGCCTCTTGAGTAGCTGGGATTATAGATATGTGCTAACATGCCTGGCTAATTTTTGTATTTTTAGTAGACATGGGGTTTCACCATGTTGGCCAGGTGGGTCTTGAACTTCTGGTCTCAAGTGATCCGCCTGCCTAGGCCTCCCAAAGTGCTGGGATTACAGGCATGAGCCATAGTGCCTGGCCGATAGTTGCTAAATTGGTGTTCTTATTTGGGCAGAGGTTGATTAATGGAGCCATCTTGCTCTGCCCCTTTTCTATTCTCATTTTTATGTCTTTTTGTGTGTGTTTTGTTGTAATGTCCTCATGTGAATATATTTTGAATGGGTCCATAGAAGGGAGGCTTTGAGTATGAGTTCTTGCATGTCTGGAAGTGTCTATTTTGTACTCAAATTTGATGGATAGTTTAGTATAGAATTATAGGTTCAAAATAGTTTTCCCTAGAACTTCAGCAACCTTTCTTATTGTTTTGTAGCATCTAGTGTTGCTCATAGGCAGTCTGATACCAATGGATTCTCATTCTTTGGAGGTAACCCTTTAATGGACACCTGTACAATTCTTTTTATGTCTTTATCATTTTAATCTTTGGGATGCCTGAGTGTGGGTCTTTCATTTATTAACCTGTGGCTTCTGGTGGGCCTTTTTAATCTGAAGACTAGACCTTTCTTTCAGTGCAGCCTCCATGGTATCTCTTCTCTCATCCTGTAACTTGTGTTATCCAGATATGAACCTTATGGATTGATCCTTCATATCTTTACTTCAGTATATTTGCTTTGATTTCTGGAAAATAACCCTGACTATGTCTTTCAGATTAGATACATATTTTTTGATTTAAATTTGTAGGGTACAAGTGCAATTTTGTTACATGCATAGATTACACAGTGGTCAAATCAGGGCTTTTAGGGTACCCATCACCTAAATAATATAAATTGTACCCAGGTGCATTTTTAACAGAATTGAATAACCTCAATTCCTCTATAGAATTTGTTGTTGTTCTCTGATTGATTTTTTTTCAGAAGCCTGTGTGTGTGTGTGTGTGTGTGTGTGTGTGTGTGTGTGTGTTTCCTAATTTTTCTGTGGATACCCATTAGCATTAAAACAGTGTTGTTTTTCTTTGTATTACTTCTGTAATACAAGGGTTACAGAAGTAATTCTTTCAGGATTGTTTGTTCTGTTGGTTCATTGTGGTCTTTCTCATTTATCTTCTCAGCCTTCGTTCTATCTCTAGACCTAGTACATACATTTTGTGTTCTCCCCAGCCTAAAACACTAAAACACTAGTGTTTTAGTGCATTTAGACAGAAGTTGTTCAGATATCCAGCAGGGAGGCATGGCTGAAGCCATCTTTCTGTATTCTCAGAGTAAGGAAGTGACTGAATGACATAGCATTTAATTCTGGCAGTCTAACCCTTTGTAGAAAAGACCTATGATCTGTTTTACAACGGGAATCTGTTTGTCTAGACTCCTTTTCATAGAAGGAGTTGGGGGAATCTACATTTATGAAGATCATGGGCTTTAGCTTCCATTTTATGAAGAATACCAGTCATTTATTGAGCACTGCCAGAGACACATGTTGTCTCTTTCTTTCAAACAACTCTGAAAAGTCGTTACTATTTATCCATTTTAAAAAGACATGGACTTAGAGAGTTAAGGTAACTTTTCCAGAGTCACCTGGTTAGTACATACAAAACTAGAATTTGAACCTTGGATTTTTGGAGGCTCCAAGCCATTACTTCTAAAGGGCTTCTCTCTATGGCTTAAGATGAATAAATATCGCATCCCTTCAAAAAGTCTCAATTTTTAAAAACTGTTTTCTCAATTATGCAAATAAGTGTTTTCAACAGTAGCATTTGGCATAATTCTCATCTTCCCTCATGTACAATACTATTTTAAGAGACCAAGACCTGTTGTTTATTGGAGAAAAGCTGGTATAGAATTTTGAAAGCCTCTCTTGCAAATACAAGGATCTGATATCTGGTGGAGGGAAAGGGGAAAGGTGCTTTTTTTTGGAAATGGGACTGAAGTTCAAGTGTATCTAAGGGAAAGGGAACTATGGTTAATGAATTGGGGAAAAATACTGCATGAGTATTACTTAAAGTGAAACTTAGACAATTTGGGTAACAAAAGATCCTTATGAAGATCTGCAAGGGTTAATCAGATACTGTAATATGTGGGGTCATAGGTCAAGGGGTTCTAGGGTTTATAAAATATAGGTCTGTGGGAGAAATGAATAACCTACTTTTATCAACTGAAATTCTTATTTTGGACAGCCATCCCGGCATGATGTGTGCTAGCAAAACAAAACAAAAACAAAAATCAAACTAACAAAAATGGGGTGTGTATGGAAATAAAGGGTTAAATAAATTATGATACACACGTTAAATGGAATCTCTTGTGCCCACACTCTACTGCCATTTCTACTGGCTACTGATGTTTCTCTCTGGACAATCAGGTCCATGCAATTGCACCAACAGAAGCCATGCCATCAATACTTTGGCTTTACTCTTCATTTTGTTATACTATTTGCAAGCCCGTTTCTCCTAGAATCCTCCCATAAATTCCCATTTCTGCAGCTCTCTATTGCTAAACTTGGCTCGAACTCCCCCTACTGGCAGACCCAACTGTTACTCTCAAGTGTTGTGGATTTCATCATTGCCAAAACTACATGTTTGTTAAGTACCAGAAAAAGAAATTGTCTTTAATTTGATATTTTGTTGGGACAGCCAGAGGACAGTCAAGGATAAAAAGGAAGATGTTTATTAATAGTCATTCAACCTGTAGAAAACCCCCCCTAGACGATGACTTCCTGTATATATGAGTTTGTTTTGTAATTGCTCAGGATAACAATGCCCTGACAGCCAGCCAAATTAAAATGCGTACTAGAGCTATAATTTTTTAGCTCTAATTAATCGATTCGGTTTCCTTAAATGTAAATGACCTCTCTTTCTATTTTGAGATTTGCTATTTAAGGTTTATTCAGTACATATTTTAAAGTAGATTAAAAAACAAATCTATCTAAATCTGTTTCAAAGATAAATGGCTGCTACGAGTCTTGTCTTCAGATACTACTCAATAGATTCATGTGTTTGAGGCATTATCAGTGGTGCTGGGGAGTTGGCCGAGTTTTAATTTCTACTTTATATCCTCTTCTCTCTCTTTTAACCGTTTGAGTCAATGGTGGTGAGTGCGTTCGCAGACAGCAACTCCCCCCTTCTCCAGGACTGAACACAGAGAAGGCAAATGTTCCTTTCATGGATCCTCTTTCCTTAAAGAGCACAAAGCCCCTTGTTTTCAGAAAAAGAAACAGCTGAAAACTGAAATAACAGAACATAGCTAGCATCCTTTTGTCACTATTTGGGTGTGTGACTGTTCTATTCTTGATGTTTTCTGTAGAGTTTGACTATTAAGTAAAGATTTTCTTTGGAACAAGTACAAGATGTGTTGCATGTCATTGTCCCCAGCGTTTTGTCCTTTCTCAAGCAATATGATTTCTTACTTGAATTTTGGTTTTCTATGTAATAAATTGTGTAAGTAAATAAAAAAATGTAAAACTTCATTTACTTACTTTTGCCCCAGAATACAGATTACTAAAAAGCAATATTTCATAAAAATAAATGCAGTAGTAAAGCTTGGTTAGAAATCATGCTTTTCTTTATCTTTTCTTGTAAAATTGATTGAAACTTTTGCTACAACAAAGAGACAAATAATGAAGCCCAAATGAGCATTTGCTAATAAAATTTTTTAAACAGGCTCAAAATATTAATTTTAGTTTTATTAATATTAATTAACAAAAGTAAAACTTGGCCAACAATATGACTTCCATGTGGCATTTTTGCTTAGCAAGGTAAGGTGTGCTGATGATAAATACTTAGAAAAACTCTGGCCCAAAAAATGTTTTTTCAGGTAGAAGGAATTCCACCACAGGCAAGGATGCAATCTTTGCGATAAAAAAGCATTATTATAGGCTGGGCGTGGTGGCTCATGTCTGGGAGGCTGAGGTGGGTGGATCACCTGAGGTCAGGAGTTCAAGACTAGCCTGGCCACCATGGTGAAACCCCATCGCTACTAATAGCCAGGTGTGGTGGCACACACCTGATTCCAGTTACTCAGGAGGCTGAGGCAGGAGAATTGCTTGAACCTGGGAGGCAGAGGTTGAGTGAGCCGAATTGATGCCACTGCACTCTAGCCTGGGCAACAGAGCAAGATGCCATCTCAAAAAAAAAAAAAAAAAAAGCATTATTACAGAACAGACTCCCCTCTGTTTACACAGAAATTGATAATTATCAAAAGAATTTTGAATTACTAAGAAAAACTTATGGTCAATAGACTCAGGGATGGGGTAAAGGTAGATGCTTCACTAAATTCCTTTACTTGGGTTATTTGGAGGTCAGAATGAATTGATTTGTTACATTTGTGTTTAAACCCTGCCTTTTCCTCCTCCTCACATTGCCTTGCATTTTCTTCCCTCGTGCTTTGGGTAGCTGCTAAGAATGAATGTGTTTAGTTGATAATTAGACTAAATGATTCTTTCTTAAAAGTCATTAATCAACAACGCCAGGTTTCTTAGTACAAGGACATAACCTCCCAAGATCCTCTTTGCACTGTTTGAAAGGCAGGCTGTTACGGGTGTTGAAGGTGTTTGAAGAAAAAAACCTGGCCATCAGAAATGCTCCAGTGCGGCGTGCAAGAAATGTAAAGAACTAACTAGTAGGGGTAGAAACAGTGGAATGAACCAAGGCACAGGTCTACTTGTTACGCTGAGTAAGTGTGAAGTACATCTTTTTTTTTCTTTCTAGCATTTGTGTTTTGGAGGAATTGTTTCTCCTCCACTCTGTCATTCTGGTGGGATTGCCAATCATGGGGCTTCACCCACGACCTTTAGGGAGGAGGGTGGGTAGTAGGCATCTGACCCAAACTAAGCCAGTCAACATCATCTTTTGGAAGTTTGAAACTTTTGGGTTTATGCTCAGTTAGAAGATGTATAGAGTGGGCCACCTGGTGGTTGGAGCCAAAAGCAACCGTCCCTGAATTTCTGCACTACAAGTGCCTGCAGTGACCCTGCCTCCTGTCCTTCCTATGACTGTTGTGTTTGGTTATTCCTTTACAACTCTGAACTAACCAGAATATTTCCAATAAACCTCTCTTTCTTGTTTGAATTAGCAAGACCATGACCATCATTTATCATTAAAAAACCCAGTGGATACTTTCAGACATAACAGCAGTTTCTGGTAGAAATTAAATTTATTGCCTACGGGAGAGAAAGAAACTATGCAGTACTGTGCTTCTAAATTGTCAGCAGTTGATCTGCAGGCCTGCACTTGGCATTCAGCCACCTTAGGTTCCATATCATGTAGTCTTTGCAGATCCAGAGCTCAGTCAGTGTGATTGGAGGCTAGTAAGGCAGCGAGGGGTAGCACAGTGTTTCACAAAATGTATTGTGGGAAACATGAAATGTTTGAAAAACTCTGCAAACAAACAGACATCAGCAAGTCACCTTGTATGTGCTTCTCAGAGATTTACACTGCTCATAAATGTAGTAAAGTCTCCGATGAGTTGTGTGAAAAAGAAAATTGTTTAACCCACCATTTTCAAAACTTCTTGACGGTAGAACTCTTATCTCACAGAATGTTCCTTAGTATCTCTTGGGATGAGGAGTTTGTGAAACACATTTGGGGAAACACAGGAGTAGAGGAATTAGAAAACCCAGGTTTTGAATACTTAAATGTAATACCTATTTGGCAGCGTGTCAACAAATAAATGTTATTTATTGTCTTATTTACCAAAATAGTATTTTATTTTTAATTATGTGATTAAAAATAATTTGCAGTATTTTACTGGGACCTTAATTGGGTCACTGAAATAGGTATTTAATAAAATGGCTTATATGATTTAGATACTCAACCATGAAAACTCCTTTTTTCCTGAAGGGAGGACAGATAAATTCCTTCCAGGATAACTAGCAAAAAGAAAACATGCTTCAATTTTATTAATCTGTGCATGTATTTTAAAATCTGGGACTTTGAGTGAGGTCATCACTTCTTAATGAAAAAAAAGTACCTTTTAATTAGTTACACAGTAGTTCTCAACCGGGGGCAATTTTGCCCTCAAAGGGACATGTGGTAATGTCTGTTGATGGTTTTCATTGTCACAACTGGGTTGGTGGTAATTCTACTTGCATGTAGAGGGTAGAGGGGATGCTGTGAACACTCTATCATAGGATGATAGCCCCTTCATTAAAAAAAAAAAAAGGTGTTCAGCTCAAAACATCAATAATAGCACTGAGATTGAGAAACTGAATAAAACACATTCTCCTTGAGAAGCAATAGTCTCACACCAAACCTAAATCAAGATGGAAAGAGAAAATCCTTTAATGCATTACCATATTCCTAAACCATAAGACATACTCCCTGTAAGCAGCGCTGTATTTGAGAGCTTAAGTCTATTAAGCCATTAACTGAAAGCTGTGTATGGTGGGACCTCACTTTACTTGAAAAAATATCCTAAATAGACTAGATGAGACAACTGAAAAATTTCCTGTGACATTATGATTCATGAAGAGTAGTCCTGAGCCTTGAAATTTTAAATGTAAAATAAATAACCTTTGGGCTTAGGCATGGGAGCATGTAACTGTGAAGAGAAGGTGTGCATCCAAAGATGTTGGCTCCCTGTACCTGGAAATGACTGGTAAGTCATGTAGTGATCTTGAGCCCGGGGATGAATGACTTGTTGTGCCTCCTAGAGAGTCTTCATGAATGCCTATTGTTCTATTCGTCCCTTAAATGAAAGCTGTGGCCTCAGCCCTCTCCCCAGACTACCCCCATTCTTTGGCCATTTTCCCTCTCTTATTACACTCAATTATTATCTTTATGTGAATGAGAATATCTATCTCAAATCCTTGTCTTTCTCCTGTGTACTGGTTTCCAACTGTCTTTTAGGCATCTCCAGATGGATGATGATAACGATGATGATGCTAATGATAACGATAATAGTAATAATAAACATCGCTAACATGACTGACCTCTTGCTGTGATGGAGGCATTATGCGAAACCCTTTGTTTTCACTAGCTTATTTAACCCTCAGATGCACGTGGAGGCTGAGTAACTTGTTCAAGATCAAACAAGTAGTATATGGCAGACCTGGGATTCGAATTCCACTTTCCCTTCTTGGATCAGCATCTCTCTTACATAGTACCCTTGCTGTGTTTCCTAAAGTCATAGATGCCATCAACTGACCAGATTTCTTAAATTTTTCTCTCACGGCCTTATATTTACAACCAGCTTCCAAAAATCTAACATCGAATTCATCTTTTCTTTCCCCAACTACTCCTATGGTCATTGCTTCTACTGCAGATCTTTGTAGCTCCCTATTGGACACATTGCAGTAACGAAGTGACTTGCTTCTAAACTTCTCTCCATTATTCTTCTGTCACCATACGCTCCCTTACAAAACCGAGATATAGTCACTTTATTCCAGTCTCAAAAACTTCTAACGGCCCCTCCCTGCTTACAGAATAAATAATAAAATCTTCACTCTGGCATTTAACACTCTCTATGAATGAGGCCCAACTATGGTATCAGCTGCAATGCCCATCCCAGTAGTTTTCATTATTCCTTTGATCAGATCATGTATCTTTACATCTTAAATTTCTTGAGGTTAGGGTCTGTATTTCTTCACTTGTAACTATAAGGCCAGGACATGGTTCTCTTGGTTGAGAAAAGCTAGCTTACCTTTTCCTTGCACCCATTAAAGCAACACATTGATTCCTTGTTTAGAGAACATAGACAGGGTTTTTGTGGTTTTCAGATTGGTTTTGCTTTTCTTTATGTCTCTTTACCCTGGAGTGTCCATCTTCTTCCCCCACCATTTCTCTAACTACCAAGATCTTTCAAAGCCTAGATTTTGGCCTTCTTCTTTCTTTAGATTCAGAAAAGTTGCAGAATACAAAAATCAACATACAGAAATCAGCAGCATTTTTATATACTAACAACAACATGTCTGAAAAGAAATTAAGAAAACAATCCCATTTACAATAACATCAAGAAAAGAATGATGGTCAAGGATACAAAGTTTCAGTTATGCAGAATGAATAAGTTCTGGAGATCTAATGTACAGCACGGTAACTATAGTTAATACTGTATTGTACACTTGACATTTGTTGAGAGTAGTTCTTAAGTTTTTTTTTTAACCACACACAGTCACAAAAGGTAGTTATGTGAGATGATGGATATGTTAATTAGCTTGATTGTGGTAATCATTTCACAATGTATGTGTATATCAAAACATCACATTGTACATCTTCAGTATATGTAATCTTTATTTTTATTTGCTATTTATACCTCAATCTGAAAAAAAGAATAATGAGATCCTTTCTCATGAAAACAATATATTCTTGTGGAGCATTTAGTTTTCAAGGATTTGAGAATTGTAATTGGAAATTGTCAATTTTTGCACAATTGCAATTAAAAAGTTTTTATTTTGACTTTAATTTCTGTAGGAAATGAATTTATACAAGATAATGATTAAACATCAGGTCAAAAGGACTCAAGATGTTCCATGTATTTATTTTAGTTTGGTTATATTAGTAACATCAAAGCTGAAAGAGAGAGGGTAGGAGGGAGGGGATGAGCAAGAAAGAGGGAGAGAGAGAGGGAGAGAGGGAGAGGGAGAGAGAGAGAGAGAGGGAGGGAGGGAGGGAGGGAGAGGGAGAGAGGGAGAATGGGGGAACCCGTAGTGGCAGGAGAGCTCCGTCACTTACCCAAATGGAGGTCGGTGGTGGGTATGAGGGGGTCGGGAGCAGCAAGTGCAGAAAGTCCCTGGGACACCTGGTG